>JACJUY010000686.1:96552-138532 GCA_014220935.1 Platorchestia sp. MABIK
GTATACATGACTGGGACACACGATTGGTACACATGGCTGGTACACTTGGCTGGTATACATGACTGGGACACACGACTGGTACACATAGCTGGTACTCATGACTTGTACACATTAAATCAACTACAGCTCGTGATAGTCTATCGTGTGTACCCGCTCACATCACCTTGTGCTAATTGTCTCATATGGCCTTCATAACGTTTCCTCTATCTTTTTCTTCATTTGAGAGGGATTTTTGCCAATATAAGGACGAATTATATTATTCCAGCATTTTCAATACTTTTTTACAAGCTTTGGTGCATATTCATGACTGTTTTTGAAAAATGCATACCTATGCATGCTAGAACGCTGACAGTACGTAGTGTGTATGTTCTTGGTACAACATTCGTACAGCTTAAGCATTATATGTACGTCTCGCCATGAAACTAAAAAATACCCAATCCTATGTTTTGAAGTTCGATTTCCGATCCAGATGCTGTGAAAAAGTTAGAAAACAATCAATGTCGTCTCTGATTTGATAAAATATTGCAAGAATAGTCGTCAATTAACGCAGGATGTGTATACCGTTTGTTCTTGTTTTTCGTGCATCAGACGGTTCAATTAGTTACTGAAATACACTTCCAGGACGTAAGGATTTACTCAATTCCATTTTCTATGTTATTTTGAAATTGTAAATTCGGTTTGGGGTAAATCGTGATAGCATTTCAGAGAGCATACGCTTACGAGAATATTCAAGTAAAACAAAAAATTCGTAACTTCCAGAGAATTAACTAAACAAAAAACTGCATTGGGTATAATCATTTGGCCAAAATCGATGCCATGTTGAATCATTATTACTTTATTGCACATTTGAGAACCTCAAATGAAGAACTTTTTAATTCTAAAATTTCAGAACCCCGTTTATAATGTGAACAAACTGCGATTGACACAATCATTACCTCTCCAGATTCTGTCGAACGTGCATGCTTGGGGGAGACTATGTCAAAAGTCAAAGAAATACCCGAAGCCATTCGATCGCAAATAATTGGAGTTCGTAATGAAAGATTAACTTAAAGGAAAACTGCTAAACGTGTTAGGGATTCATTTTCAAATGTCGGTGCGAGAACTCAGAAGGATGAAGAAATTCGGGCAATTTCTAATCTACTAAGAGACAGAGCTCTTTGTGAGATCTCGTGCCGCTCTTGACGTCCTATGCTGCATGAGGGAACGGAAGAGCCCATGGCAACCCTTCCATACCTACTGAAATGCAAGAAGTTATCACGAGTTCAACGCTAGTCAGTAAAAGGTTACTGAAGAATTGCATCGAAGAGGTCTACATGCCTTTAATCCTGGCAGAACTCCTCTTTCTAAAATAAAACCTGTGAAAAATTGTTTACGTTTGCCAAAGACCATTTTGTCGAAGGAATTGAGTTTTAAGAAAGGGTTATATGCTCCAATTAAATCAAATTAAACTCCTTACCAAAATCATTGCTCGTCACTAGCCAAGATAAGAGGAAAACAGAGTGTGCTCACAAGAGAACTATTCCTACCTTAAAACTTAGAGCAGGCAGCATCATGGCACGAGCTGTTTTGTGACTAAGGTAGAGGTTAACTCAACATCATTGACGGGAAAATAGCAAATTCAGCGTGCAGGCAGGTACTGGAGCGGAAGCTGGCACCCCAAGCCAGAAAATTCTACGGCCGGGAAAAACTCACATTTCAGCAGGAAAATGCTTCTCGACATACAGCGAAATGAACGCACGAATGATTCGCAAATGAAGAAATAAATATTCTTACGTTGCCTAGGCAACCACACGACTTATTCCAACATAAATTTGAGGCGAACATTAAAATCTATTTAGCAAGTAATTATTATTCGTATACAAGAACGAAATAGTTATGGAGATGCTCTACCAGTACTCCATACCCCAAACAAAGTCTCAAAATTTTCAAAAATACATGAGAAATAGAGTTGTGCAAACGTTCATGCGCTGTAAAATAAGTACTTGTATGTAGTTCATTTGTATAATATAATGAAACGAAACGTCCCCGGCAAAAAATCTAGGGCATATTGCATCCACTAGAAAACGTAAGGTCCCGGAAAAAAATCTTCAGCAATTCTGAAAACTTATTATCATGAAATGAGAAACGTAATATCCCCGACCCTGAAATAGAGCTCTCAGTCTCTCTCTCTTTCTCTCTCCCTCTCTCTCTCTCTCTTAAGCCCCCAGAATATCCTGAGCTCAGGCAGTCCAAATTTAGTCAAAGTTTCCATAAGGCGCGGGGAGCGGCGTAAGTGAACCTTCTCTAACGGGTCAAATTGACCTCTATTTTAGTGCGGCAGCGATGGAGATATTTCGAGTGCGATCTCAAATGTCATTTTTGGATTTAGGTAAATGGATTTCTGTCCTGATGAATGAACGAAATAAATGCAGTAGCCAGTTTACCAGTCTGATGATCCATTACCATTACCACGATTTAACATTTCTACCAGAAATTGCTCATAAATTGGATGTAAACAAATAAAACGTTAGCTACTTCTAACTAATTTTACTTTGCAGATTATTTTTAGAGTAGGCACGAAGTTTTAGAACAATATATAACTGTGGTCCTGTCTTTTGGCTCATACCTCAGCGACATGCGAGTGTGGCGTGAAGCACACGATAACTTTCTGCTCCCCTACATTAATGGCTCGTCGGTTAACATAAAGTTTTCTTTCATGCATTGGAAGTATTGGATGCTGTTAGGTTCTAGTTTCGGAGACACCTGATGAACAAGGATCGTATGCAAAAATCTTGCATCACAAAACTAAAAACTGAACACTCGAGAAATCAGAATTTAATCGTTCAGGACCATAGAGTGGGAGAACTTGTGCGCTGCCTGGTGTTGTTCTTTCTGAGTGAAAAAATTAAACTTTTTTCGTCTCAGCTAAAATAACACATAATGTGGTATGTATTCATCAAAGTCGCTCAATCAATTCAAGAGTTTAAAGTGGCCTATTCGGAGAGCATATTCTATTTTTTGTGTATCTTTATCTCTCTGTAACTCTATCATATGTGGTTATTTTTTTAAGAAAATATCAACTTCGATTCGTCATTAAAAGTGAACATAAGTCCCCTGATGATAGGAATTAAAATGGTGATAGACTACGAAAACTTAATTATGAATGCACATTTTTACATTGCGTTCTACTAAAAAGTAAAGTTCACTTATGTTACGTATTGTGAAACCCGGACGAACAATAGTAAATATTTTATAACATAAATGATATATATTGTCATTCAGTGAAATTAAATTTCGCTTTTCAGCGAAGCTAGATGTTTGAATTCATTCTGTCAGTTTAAATTGCGTTCGCAAAATATCAAATTTCTACTCTATATGAAACAAATCGAGAAAATAAATTGGGGGCACAGCATAGTCTACGGAATTCACTACCAGTATTCAAATTACTTTCCGCTGCTCAACTGCGTGAGAAAATGTAGCGAAATTTCAGACGACGTGATTTTGGCGTGCAGTTGTAAATTATTGAACAATTTCACAAATTTCACATCTATTCAAAAGGTAAATATCGAAATGAACGCTCGGGGAAATTGTTGATTATGTGAGTCTACGTGCTGTACAGCGAATATTCAAATTACATTCCTCACGTGTCGCGGGAGAGAATAGTTTAGGATAATACGTAAAACAGAGACAATACACACTTTTTTCAAGCAGCCAATGATATTTTTGATCACTTTGTCTTCTTTCACATGTGCTCATTAAAACAAACAAAGATCATTCATCAATGCGTAATGAGATTTTGCTGTTTTCAACGTTCCGCTGAAGTTCATGAAAAACAGCTACCTTCCATCACTCAATTGAGCACTTACCTGTGAGCGTAAAATGGCACTGTCAGGCTCATAGTATGCACAATCACGATGTCGCTATTATCAACAACAAGTACTCTAATAACCATAGTCACACCCTACTCTGTTATCTGACTATTTTACAGCCTAGTCCTTTTTATGAAAAAAATCAATGTTTTTACTTCGTTTCAACACTATTACTGGAGATAACTAATTCCAATACATTCGTTTCCCAGGTGCCTCCAGTGTTCTTAGGCATGTTTTCTCATCTTCTTATACCAGATTTTGCTAATTTAACGCATCTGAACGCCATGAGGTTATTTTTCCCACACTAAATGTGCCTATATTCAATTCATTATGTTACCCTTGTTTTGTTCACTATTGGTTACGTGTACAACATCCCAGTCACAACACAAAAAAGAGATTTCAATTCCCTATTTATACACCATCGTTACCATCAAATTCCGCAATGACCTTTTCGAGAATTAACTGATATTTAATTGCACAATCTACACCTCAAACGCAACACAACATGGCGATGTCAGTTCACTACTTATCGTTATCACATCCTACACTAACCTGTTTGAAAATGAGGTTATATATATTACACATTCTAAACCTCAATTACAACACAACGGAGAGAAATCAATTCACTACTTATCATTATCACGTTCCACACTGACCTGTTCGAAGATGATCAACTGATATTTGTTGCACAATTTACACCTCAACCGCTACCCAACGGAGCGATGTCAATTCACTACTTATACACCATCGTTACCACTGACTTGTTCGATAATGAACTGATATTGGTTGCACATTCTACACCTCAATTACAAGACAACGGAGCGACATCAAATCCCTACTTATCGTTATCATATCCCTCACTGACCTGTTCGAAGATGAACTGGTCGACTTCCTCGAGCGGGGTGCCGTAGAGGTATCGCGGGAACGGCTCGTACTTGGCGGGCAATAAGCCCCCGTCAGCGACGGTGGGGTTGCGACGCGGCAGGAACCCATAGTCTCGGATGACGCTAGACGTACGAGCCTCGAGGTGGTCGAGTGACTCCCTGGTGAAGGGACGCAAGTACGGGGAGATGCGGCTCTTCGATTTAATGGAGCCTCCAAACGACCCGCTGCCGCTTGTGCTCATGCTCGTGGTCGCCATCTTGGGCTAGCAACTTCCGTGGAACAGAATTGTATTCCAGGGTATGATGATGAGTGAGTGCTTGTAGGCGAGAACGTATTCAAGTTCAGCTCAGGTAACTTCCTGTCCTTCAAGTTCGAATGTTGACTTGGATAAAAGGGGCATAGTGAAATTAGTGCTTGGTGATGCTGGTCGTGACCAACTACAGAAAATGAGCTCTCAGAGGTATGGGCATTGACGTCAGTCAGCGAAGCTGCAGACTGGGTTTTTGGAGTTTCAGATATTTATTTGTGGAGAGGATGACTTTCTCACAGACGAGCGCTCTGTCATTCGGTTGCAGTAATTTTCCGGAATAAAATTTCTTGAAATCTTGAAAACACTGCACTGTCATTTGATTGTGAACCGTTGGATTGATTGTTCTTCTACTTCATCGATGTGTCTATTTGAACACAACGGTGAGCTCGAACTATAGCCCTGAAGATTGTGTTTTTCAGCGTGCTTGGAAAATGCGTTCAACCTAACCAAAGACGGGCAGTCAGCCGTGCCTTTTTAGAAGTCAAACCTTCTTTTAGATCATTAGAGAAGCAACAAAAATGCCGTGCTGTCATAAATGGATGTCGTGATGTTTATACGTCCGTCAATTCTGCAGGACATTCAACTGCCTTTCTTTGAAATGTGAAATCGGTTTTTCAAAGCTGAAGAAGTTGGCTTCCCATTGGAGTAAATGAAAAGCAGAAGGATATTACTTCCGTTCCAATTATTCCTAAGAGATGTCTTTATTTGAGAGAAGTAAAATGTTTCGACGAACACGTCAATTCAGCAAAAGCTCCTCGAGTGCTAAACTTGTCGGACGCTCAAGTTGCCAAATACCTCCGACCTTCTGCCAGAAGAAGAGCGTTTTTGATGTTCGGCATAGTTCAAGTTGCGTTTCTCCTTGGTAAGTTTCCAACGAAGGTTGCCGGTTAATTTGACAACAGAAATAGAAGCCTCGTGTTACCAAAGGTTACTTTCTTGTGCGTGCTGACAGATTACTTTGAAAACTATATGAAAGTGCTGCCAAAGATGACCATTAATCTTTCGTTATAAGATCAGGATGATCAAGCGGTTTGGGTGTAGTGATTCAAAATGAGACCAAGTTGGTTCATTTGCTGCTGGCAGTCGCAAAACTTGGAAATCTCCCCCGAAAGCCCAAAAGCTTAGTACCCAGAAATTACTTGAAGCAAGTCCATCAGAATAAAACCCGTAGCTATTTTTTCCGAAGGTTAGCTCTAATGAAAGGTGTGCGATAAGAATAGAAGGTGTGAAGATTTGAATGAAGCAAAATGCTTCGTATGATGTGTGTTAAGGTGAAAACAAGTCTCTGCTGATGTTTGACCAGTAAAGTACGAGATTAAACGGCTTCCAAGTTCACGTTTAAACTGGATCCAAATGAGAGTTTTCACATTATTATTGCTGCCTGCAGCCTCAATCAATGTTGAACAACGTAGCCAAGCTTCAGCTGCTTATATTTAGGTCAGCTAAATTGTTTATTTGTATTTGAAGCCTAGAAAAATCCATTGAACGATCCTCACAACTTTCCTTGCAGTCAGTGGATGTCCTGAAGCTTAGTTGTGGATCTTAAGAAAAACTCATTACCATTTACCCTCTGAACAACAGTTGGCTGCAACCGATTGTTATCACAAGTGATATCGTGTACAGCTGCTTCAAGCAACTAAGCAAGGAAATAAAGTTTCACTCTGAATTACAGCGTGTGGGATGAAAAGAGGACTTCAACAAATTAACTGCCGCACGTTCATTGGGCGCGAATGCTCGAAGCTAACATAGCAAGAGACAAAGAGCTAAGAGGGTTATTGGATCTTGAGGAGACAGCGAGACATCCACGGTTAGCTCGCTTAAAAGCTCCTCGTAAAGTTAATAGCTGATCAAGACATAATTCCAAACTTAGCCCCTTGCGGAGACCAGATAAAGAAAACTACTGGCGTGGTGAAGCAGCTTTGCTGAACTTCACTCAAAAATTGAATCCAATATCAAACGAGAAAAGTTCTCGATCTGGTATTTCCAGTACAAGACAAGGGCTCTCAGATGTTTGTAAGAGAAGTAGAATTAGAATGGTCAAAGCTCATGTAACGTATATGCAAATGAAATGCAACACTGAAAGGAATGCTAATAAGTCTCTTCGAATGTATTGAAATATACAGGAGGTAGAAAAAGTGAACAATGAGACTGGAAGATATAAATAGTCTTCGGGTATTAACTTTAATTAAAGATCTTATACCAGAGGTAAGATAAACGTTCAGTGATTGGAAGCGCTCGAGAGAACCTACTTAAACAGTTAGAGTCGAACAATACAAGTAACATTGATGGTGTCGCAACAGTAAGTGTGACGGGTCACTAACAGCCCTAATAGAGGGACTTTCAAGCCTCAATCAAGCCAAAAAATATACATCTAGGCTAGGGAAATTGGCCCGACGATAACCTTTTTTCGTCAGAACTCTGTTAACAGCAAAAAAATTACTGAGTACTTTACCACTGACTAGACTCAAAACTCATTTATTTCTTCAGTAGATGGAGTACAATAATGATCACTCATTGGCAGTTTGGATTCATGAACAGCTCGAATGTGGCCAGTTTAAACTATTTTATTCCTCTGAGGAACTCTAATCCAATAACAACCTCCTTAGATAAGCAACATAAACTGCACAGCAGGATTTACTGCTTTCTGACGACTACTGTAGTCTATGACCTATATTTAAGGATTCTTTTTTAACAGACAGCTATTTCTCTAACAAAAGAGCGTCACACAAAATATCATTGCTGATATGTGACCAGACTCTCCCTCACGTACGACGCAGAGGCAGTTTGTTGTACTAAATACAGAGCTTGGGCAGGTAAAAAGCTTACTTCCAAATCCCCATGAGGGACACCATTCAAAGCTCTGTTGAAACAACGCTTAAGCTACAAATGTAGTAGTAATTTCTAGCGATGTATAGACGATCATTAATGTTAATAGTAATAATAGTAATATTCGTTATAGTAATAACAGTAATAAATTGTCTTAAAAAGTCAAAGGCTACGCTGCTGAACCCATGGAAATATTCCGATGCACTATTTACGGATTAAGTGGTCCCTAAGGACTACAAGCCATGGAATTGTTAACTTCTTAACTCTGTACACTAAACTATTTGCCAAGTTGCCAAAAATTACCCCAGCTTCTGAGTGTTCCAATGGCTACCAGCTGAAGCTATTAACTACGTGTATTTCACAAGCGTCGTTGTCAGCAAAAAATGGGCGAAGGATCCCACACTCTGTGCCAATGAGTTACCGACTCATTTGGTGTCACCACCTCTATTGTATTTTTTGCCCACAATCATTTACAAACATTAACGAGCATTTTTGAACTGTATTTCAAACGATCTCGATTGATTGGGATTCTTGTGTTCAAATCTGCCGATAATTTCTCCTTCCCGAGCTTTGAATTTACGTAAATTGGGCAGCGCTAATAATGGGCAGCCTAGAATTAAATGTTTAATCAATGCTATATTTCCGTTGCTTCTCTTTGAGTTGATAATTAGAAATAACAATAATCTACTGTTAGGAGAAAAGAAACTAGACGATTTAGCTCAGATTTGGTACAAAAAATTTCAACACCGAGCGTTAATGGGGCCTAACCGCGTGGCAGACTTATGATCGACTGCATTGGGTTTTTCAAAGCTCATTGTGGTTAACGTAAACAAAAATGAAACGATGAACATTGAATCGTATTGATCCACGTCGAAGATGATCAGAAAAGCCGACCTTCACAACAGGACTCTGCTGTTCGAAATGGTATTAGAAAAGGGTCATCCAATGTGCATCAGAATCCGTTCGTTGGCCGTTGAAATTGAGTCATGACTGAAGAGTTTTTGTGTCGTGAGGTGAGAGGACAATGAACCAAATAGAAAACTGCTTTCTTACAAGGCGTCTCAGACAATGTGTACTGCGCTCTCTGCAATAAGGCCGACTGGAATAAGTTTTGAGATAGTTTCACATCTGAGATGAAAGGATGTAAAGTGCGCTGCTCCTGCACTCAGCAGCGACGGCGTCACGGCCCACAGCCGCTAAGCTCAGACACCGCAGCGAATCGGTGGCGTTCAGGAGACGAGCAGCTGCCGCCGTATCAAGTGATGCCCAAAGACGTCATGTTAGTGAAATTTCAGCGAATAACGCCCGACTTATTCTCTTTAGACAGCTACGGCTCATCATTAGGCATCTCCAAACATCATCTCGAGTTGTTATTCTTGCGTTTCTTGAACGCCTTTTTTGAGTTTTGACAACGAGCGACAACGTGACATCTTTGTCCAAGTGGCCGAGAAAACTGGCTGTGCCTCGGATCTGGGCTACATTACGGGAGAACGACGGTGTAGTGAATGAATCTTATTATTTTTTCAGATGGTAAGAATTTCAGAATCAGCACTGTTCGCCCCAAAGTTTACAGAATCGTAATTGTTTTTCTTGGAATGCAATACCTTTTAATTTTATATTTTCGAAATAGGCTAAGGCTGTAAAATTCGCAGCACGTTTTCTTCTTCATAAAGAGCAAAATGATTTTGATTTTCCAGATTTCACGCGCGCGCACACAATTCTTTAGATTCACTTGGCTTTGGGTGGTCTGAGCCCACGCAAGGGTTTCGGAAACACAATTTCGCACAAGAAACTAATGTGGGGCGATATCGTAAGAACACTGAACACGGTAAGTTGAAATCGCTCCACTGAACTTCAAACAAAGACTGCGAAGAACTATGGACACGAAAACCAACGGAACTTTCCTGGCAAATTCCAAAATAGTTAGCTCAATTTTCACTTTGAACTTTTGTCACTGAAATGAACAGCACTCAAACACTGACTTCAACACGAGGTTCACAGGGAAAGTCTTCACACAATTTGTTCGGGTCGAGACTGGTGTGAGGAGCGTTCAAGGTTCTAAAATTTACGCTAGAGAACACAACAAGATTTTGCAGTACCCGGGCACTGTTGCACCGGCGGGCCTGCTGCACAACCAACAGGTATAAGCAACTGTCACACTGGCAAGAACTGGAACGAAAAAGGTAAAAATAGTATTAGGAAAAATTACACTCCAAACAAATAAGTACCGAAGTTGTAGCCCTTAACTAATTAAAACGTATACGACCACATAAATTTGGAAAAATTACACTTCAAACATATAAGTACCGAAGCTATACATGATCTTCTCTGGCCGATGTCACCCTTGGACGTCCACATTCTGGGATGTCATGAACGCTGCCAGTCTTTTGATGCTTTTGCAATGTTAGCCGGACGGTTCTTTCGTCACAATTCAATCGACGACCAATTTCACGGTTGGATATTCCATCGTTGTGTAGTTTAATTATCTCCTTGCTGTTATCAACGGAAAGACGAGGCATGACCAAAATTTATTGAAGATTTTAGCACTTTATCTTCACTAGCATTGATAACAATTGCAAATGCCCGATCGCAGCTTAAAAGCGGACATTGTAGCATATTTACATCGAAATCCTAACATGCGGAGTTTTTTTTTTTTGTCCTGCAGCATTTTTACATTTCATTTAAAATGAGGCCTACACAGTTACTGGGTGGCAGAAAAATAAATTTGAGAATGCAAATCTATAGATTAAAAGGCGTAGAATTTTATGGTGTAAAGTTTGCTTCAAATGATTTGATACATTTGCTATAATTTAAAATACATTAAAAAATAAGGCAGTGCGGAGTTACTTTCTGGCGCCACTGTAGCTCTTAACTAGTTAAAACTTATTGCTCAACGACCTCATTAAGCCCAAATTGATTGAGAAGAGGTCATGTACTGAATTGGACATGATGACAAAATCATGTTGAGTGCGTAAGGTCTTTGTGAGTGGAGAAGCGCAATAGACTCATGCCATGAACGGCAAAAACAGACACAACAAAGCTAGGTGAACAAAATATTTGCCTGGCTTGTGAGGTCTGAACAATGTGCGATGAGGGGAGCGAAAACCTCTGCAGTTCAGCGGTCATTTTACTGTCTCTGGACCTGCCGCACTTTTTTTTGAAGAGAACCAGCCGGAGCAAACAAAATGCTGGTTTTAAAAGGCATTTTGGAGAGGCTCAAGCCACGAATAAATCCCTTGTAAAACTTTACATAGCGTTAGAAGAAGCTTCTCACCCATCGCTCCGCAGCTCATTCTGCATTAAACGGTTGCCGGAAATGCTAATGCAATTCTGAAATAATTGCGTACCATGTTCAACCTTATGGCGCAGTGACAGAGTGTCTGTGGTACATGAGCATTCTTTTATTTCAATTTCTTCAAAAACGTCAAATTTATTCAGCTTTCGATAACAAGTATCTTGTATAATAATCTTTTCGTTACACTCTTAGTTGCCATCTCATTTTCAATTGCCATCTCACACTAAGTTGCCATCTCACACTATGTTACCATTTCACACCAAGTTACTATCTCACACTACGTTGCCATCTCACACTAAGTTATCATCTTACACTAAGTTACTATCTCACAATAAGTTGGCATCTCACACTAAGTTACTATCTCCGTTAAAGTGGCCATCTCACACTAAGCAGCCATCTCATATCAAGTTGCCGTCTCACACTAAGTTGCCATCTCACACTAAGCTGCCGTCTCACATTAAGTTGCCATCTCACACTAAGTTACCATCTCACGCTAAGTTGCCATCTCACACTAAGCAGCCATCTCACATCAAGTTGCCATCTCACACTAAGTTGCCATCTCACGCTAAGTTGCTATCTGACACAAAGATACCTTCTCACATTTACCTGCCATCTCCAAGAATGATCGTAAAGATATTCAAAAGTAGTTTCAAACTCGTTCACTCTGATGAGCAACAGTGTAATAAAATGATTACATGATGCTTACCACTCATTATGATTTCATGAAGCTCACAATTCAATATGAATTCATGAGGTTTACTTCAAATTTTTATGAAGCTACAATTACAACTTCTAATGAAATGAAGTACATAAAAAATGAGATATGAATTAAACATGAAATTCACTTAGCAGACTTGACGAACGTGCAATGCTAAAATTATTCGATAACATTTAATTTTCGGAAGCGTTTACGTTTAGAAATTGAGTACTTCGAACATTAAAATCAGTAATCCCAGTGAGCTATGTTCCCTCTCAGTACCTTCTTGTTTCCACGATACTCTTTTTTAACATTGCAATCTGAAAATAGAAACAGGTTCTGAAAAGTACTTCATAATTTTTCGATAACAAGAATGAGACGCAAACAGCATGCGTTCCTTTTCCGCACGTCGTTTACTTCACATGTCCAAGACTGTCTGCTTAAACATTTTTCTGGCTAAAATGCTGAAAAAAACGTTGAAAAATATTCTTCCATAAAAATCACTCAATATCTGGCAGCCATACGGAGTGGCCAGTTGATGGTGCCTTTCACTACCAACGGTTGATGAGTGCCGTTCACTACCAATTCCATGTAAGCCCGGGCTAAATTTAATCATCATTGCCAAAAACAGACAGCCTGTCCATTGTCCCCTGTATTCTGCCCCCATCAACAAGGCACTCAGTAGTTACCTATTGCTGCAACGGACCCCAGCAGCTGAGAGCGTCTCTGACTTCGCAATTATTCACAAATGCCAGCTGCATCTCATGTGACATGCGGGTGCTTACGTGTGACAAATGGGACCAGAATATGGCGCTTTGAATTGGTAAACGATCCAAGGTGGCGCTCTCGCGTGGCTGATGTGTGATCATGTAATGACGAATATTTTCTTCGGCGTGTGATACAATTTTTTTATGCTACAGCCAGAGTTGACTAAGGTGCACTTAGTGAACATGCATCCCGTAGCATATTAACTTGTTATTCTAGAAAATGGGCCGATAGAATCAGCTCAAAACACTGTCTAAGACAGGTTAAGATTATCTCTTAAATAGTAGGTCTTTGTGTAATGGCGATTTTGGTTAACTGAGAGACGGTTTATTAAACGTTACAGGATTACGCACTGCTCAAGAACGCCCTAAGAGAGGCACGCTCACATGAGTTCGAGAATGTCCTGACTCAAAATCTGCGTCGGCAAAACTGGGGCGACACAAGCACAACCTTCATTGTCACAGTAAGAAGTTTAAGAATCTCTAGACTTATCATCTACGCAGACAAAATAGAAGCGAAGCAATCATAAGTTACGTTACAGCAATCAAAATCTTACAATCTCTAGACTCAACGTCTACGCTGGCAGAACTGAAGCAATGCAATCATAATCTACGTTACAGTAGTCAGAAGTTCAAGAATCTCTAGACCTAACGTCTGCGCTGGCAGAACTGAAGCAATGCAAGCACAAGCTGCGTTGCTGTAGTCAGAAGTCTAAGAATCTCTAGATTTAACAAAATAGAAGCAATGCAAGCACTCGCTGCGTTGCTGCAGTCCGTCCATGCGCCGAGGAGATGCTGGCTGGCCCCGCGCCAGCACCGTACGCTTCCATTCATGCACGCCCTGGCATGGAGCGAGTGACTGCAGAGGCTGCTGAGAAATGAGCATAGCAGGGCGCTATTGTGAAACACAACATTAATGCACTCGCCCGCTCCCAGCCTTAATGTTACTCCCGCATCTCCCTTTCACAGTGAGGTGATTCAATGAAAAGTTACATCAGAAACAGTGACAGATGAGATTTTATCGTCTCTCCACTCAAAATGAAGTTAGCTTTAGGTGAGATTTGAACTCAACATCTCGACGATTTTTTTGTTGAAGTTATTTTGAAAAGGTTATTCACCTAAAGATGAATTTGTAGTTAGTTTTGTGAACCACGTCTTCAGAGCGACAAGCCACTTTGCAACAAACACGGCGGCGGCATTTTAAAGTTGGCATGTTAAAGCGAGGCAATATGTACTGTACTTCATCCCTCGTGAAATTTATTGAGTGACTTCATTTCTTCAGCTGAGAATGTTTTTTCTTCTAAAAGTCTTCGACTAAACACTACTTTTTATGAAATTTCGAGTAACTTTACAAAATTTTTGCTACCATGATCCATAAACCCCAGCACAGATTCCACAGAAGCTTCTCCTCCAGTCTTACTTCGCATTCGCCACTCACATCGGTAGAAACGCTCTAAAATCTAAAAGAATACATTTTCACTCCAATTATAGAACCGGTTTTGAGTTTATTGGATTGCTTTATTAAACTATTTACGTCATTTTTACAAATCAAATACGAAAATGATGAGTTCGGTTTCGAAAATCTATTGTGGGATTGTATTGTTAAGAGGAAAAATCAATTTTTGATACGCTATCCAATTTTGAGCTTTGAAAGTGTTTCCTCATGTTTACCTCAACAGGCGTATGGAGGAGCAAATAGACTGGCATGAATACTTATGCATTTTATTTTTAAAGTAAAATAGACTTAAAGAACAACAGTTGTAGTCGTCCCTGGTGTTGTGACAGAATCGCGATATCATTAATGACATTTTCTGAATTTTGCAAGGAAAGCTAGGCGAACCAAAAATTAAAATTAAACTTGCTTAAATCTCCATCAATGTAGTTGACTACATCTCCAATCAACTAGAAAATAATTTCATTTTATGAGCTTCTCAGTTTGTGCAGCTTAAATTAATTCATATTTTGCAGCAAAAGTTAAATTAAATTCATGTTAAATTAAATTCAGCAAAAGTTAAGTTCAAGAGTTCCTCAATGGTAAAGCGAAAGATGCTTGGTTTTCAATGAATGAAGCCAGAGTGTGAAGGAAATCATAGTCTTAGAATGCTTTTAATTCCTAATTCCTTGAACTATTGGGACTTCGATCTCTGCCTGAAATTGAGTACTAACTTTAAAATCATATAACAATTAAGGAGTTGATTTTCACGTAAGATCTCAAAGAATATTCTCCACATTATTCATTCGTCCCTAATTCATTATTAATAGTAAACACACACACACCCACACCGACCCACAGTCACACACACAACCATATGAATAAATAATTTACGTACATTAACGCATATCACATACATTTTAATTTTCGTCATGTTAATTTTGAACGCTTATTCCGTCTGCTTAAACTAGCATTTTTTCTCAGTTTTAAGGAAACACACTCAGAAATCAATTCATTTAATAATTATCAACGCTCAACCAGAGAGGCGAGACGCACACCAACGTTTTGCCCTCGTGTCCTGCAGTCCTATATTTTCGAAGTCGCAGCATCCTTCGTCTAGCACAATAAAAGAATGAACACGATTTCTGCCTTATCTTTCGAAAATGTTAGGAGCAATTAAGTGAGTTTCCTCTGTGTGTGAGCCACTGTAACGCCCATATTTTTGGCTAAATAGGCCATGAATGAAGGGCTTCGGCTATCCCGAGGATAAATGCTGAGGGGAGGACTCATGGGCTTGGAGCTGCCAGGACGAACTCGACAAACCAAGAAACTCGACGTATCTGACACACGAGTGATCCGATAACTACACTGCTTACCGAAGGTCATCTAGGGACGCAGACTTCATTTCTCTCGAACGCCCACACGTTCACTTTCAATTGTGAAAATATTTTATACCAGATGAATTATTGATTTAAATGCAAATGACCGTGAAAAAATGATCATCACCGTCCTCATGAGCACTTAGCACCGTAATAAAAAGGGGCTAAGAAAGAATGCATGGATTTCAATTTAGTATAATTTGGCTATATTTTAATCACTCCCACCCGCAACCCTGCCATTCCACTAACACCACTGATACTACGCAAGTCAAATCCTTGCGTCTTTTTACGCCACCTTGTAAAATAGTGCCTCAAAAACTCGTGCATCCATCAGCTCTTGATTTCGAGATAAGTACTGGTTTTATAATACAATTCCGTAACGACTTGAGCACCTTACAAATTATTTAATGACCAGTGTACAACACCTGTCACGAATGAACGAGCCATTTTTAAGCCTCTGATGTCAGTCATTTTCTGAACGATTGATAAAGAAACTGGAAATGTAGGGTATTTTTCAGTTCTGTTATTTGTGAGTTAGGGTAATTTCAGAATGAATTTCGATCAACCTAAATAAATTTCAATTTTGAAACTGCTAAATATTTATTTGTGGTTTTAAATTTCCCAGCCTACTAGGTGAAAATAAAAACAGAGAGACTAACCAAACAATTGTAAAACTGTGTTGAATTAATGATATTCGGAGACTATTTAGACCGACGCAGATAATGGAACCGATTTTCAATTATATATATGCAGACACGCGTTACGGAAAACTACGGATGGAACTTCCTTGACATCAAAGTGAAGGTCTGATGGAATCTTAATTCAGCTTGAGTAATTAACATAGAAATGCGTAATAAAATATGCCGCTGGCATGAAAGGTTTGAAAGGAATCACAATTAAATATGATGTCGTGAGGCCGTGAAAATGTAGGTAAAATATGAGGACATCATTGCTTGAGGTTCAAAAACGATGTCGTGTTAAGCCTCTTGTTCTAATAATCTTCGTTCCACTTCAGACAGACACATTAATGAAAACCACTTCTGGCTATTTCAAGAGCCTCGAAGTTGCTGTTTGAAACATTTTCACACACTGCCGAAAATGAAGTGCAAAATTTTTTTGGAATAGTCAGTTTTTCGACACGTGCCAACTGATCACAGCAATGAAAAATAGCCTCAATATTTATATTACACTCTGAATTCACACCCTTTCCGCACATTTTCACAAACATGAACCAATACGCCCGCAAAACTGCACAGACTCAATTAATTTTTAGTTAAACTTGAAATTCATTTCACTCCTGGCTTTGCTATGACACGCAGTGGAAAAACTTATCAGCATGAAAGCATTTGAAACCAAAGCCACATACACAGAGCGAGGGGGGTTACATGCGCACAGTGAAGCGTGACTTCGCATGATAGAGTGCACAGAGCGCATGGCCGCATGCACTCTAAAGGCTAGCGACCGACACTGGCGACGAGGGTTCTGTTAAAGTCTTCGTGTGACCCCTGTTTCCAGCGCCTCACCCGCCCGCCTCCCCACACCGCTGTTTCCTTAACAAAACGGAGCACCTCCCCTGTACCTCTCTTTTCCACCTGGCGACACTCCCTTCTCCCCTCTTTCCCTCAGTCGCATCCTCACCCTCCGTTCCTACCTTTCCGAGAATTAAAGTGGATGTTTACCGGGCAAATTTTGATGAGATATCGTCCGTTAAACTGTTTTAATGCTGCGTGACCACCATTCACTGCACGGCTCTTCTTCATTGACGAACTTGCAGTGATTGACTTATGATAGCCTCAATTTGACTATGTACGTGTCCAGCCTTCGAGCAATTATACATCCATCTTTCGCACGACTTCTGCATCACCACTCGTCGCCTCGCGTCCAAGAAAAAATGAAGTTATTCCAGCGGAATCATCAGTCATTTTGGCTCTAACGAGCACTTTTTCGGCCTCTAATCCCTAAATCCTTTCATCGCGGCTCTGCAGGTAGAACTAAATTGGCCCTAGCAGTTCGCCCCAGAACGTTATTGTGGTTCGTTCTCCTGTGATTAGTTTTGGTAGAGGAATAGCATTTGTGCTTTTTGTAAAGGACTAGCATTTTTGATTTTGGTAAAGGACTAACATTTGTACTTTTGGTAAAGGACTAGCACTTTTACTTTTGGTAAAGAACACTTGTACTTTCAGTAAAGGAATATCACTTCTACTTTTGGTAAAGGACTAGCATTTGTATGTCTTCAGTTCTAAATGTTTTAATAAATCCTATCATTTTTCAGTCTGTGCGCAAAGTTTGAAGAAATATTGATGAGGAAAAGGGAAATTTTCTTCGTCACTTCATATCACATGAAAAGTCATAAATAATATAGATGGGTGCCAAAATGATTAATACGTCGGAATGGCATCTCTTGAATAAATAAAATTTTTGGTCGATGTTCTAAACATGGGACAATGGATTATTTCCATCGAGATGGATGCTGAATGTTTTTAAATTGTTCTGAAGCCCTTTTTAATTAAGTTTATATTTCACAACTGTGAAAAATAATGAAAAATCGATATAAAAATTTTTGATCATCATCAAAAATATTTCTATTGATGTCTAACATCACACTCTAATTTTTTTAAATAATCGCTTAGTAATTTAATTAAATTTCATAATAGCATCCACAAATATCGCTTAACTCAACGACATTTTAATATTTTTGCTTGACTGATACTTTTTGCTATCTATGGTTTATATTTTTTTCTCATGAAAAGTGCTTCTTGATGGTGGAAAATAGAATGAAAAATAAAGATTAGTTAATTAGTCTTAGGTGAAATGCAAGACCGAGGCTTTAAATCCCGCATTGGGATTACGGCTTCACTAAGATGGCACGCCCTCGTTTAAAACTTCAGTCCCTTAAATCTCACTTAAGGTTGTGGCTGCATATTGTGAAGGCGCTCCTTTGTTTGAAACTTGAGTTCTCTAAATCTCACTTTAAGGTTACGGCAACATGTTGTGAACACGCTCCCTAATTTTAAATTTGCATCGTGTGGCGTCGCAGAGCAACATTGTAACAACAAAAAGTACAAACTCGGTGACAACGCGCGCTTTTTGGAAACTTCAGTTCCCTCAATCTCACTTAAGGTTATGGCCGCGTACTGTGAAGGCGCTTCCTAATTTGAAACTTCAGGTCTGGATAATCTGGCATAGTGTCGAGATATCCTGAATTTGTGTATCTAAAATACACAGTCATTAGCAAATGAATTTGTGGCACAGTTACGATAAGTTGTGGCAACGACGAAATTTATTTTTTCGCCTTTTTCTTCTTTATCTCACACTGTGTGCTTGGTAGATCATGTTGAAAATGCGAGAAAAAAATGGAAATTGCAGATGAAACGATCAGTTTTTCACACACATAAATGAAGTACAATGCAATGAAAAATACTCTTAGGTTTTATCAGTTTAGAAATTAAAATCAATTCCATAATAATGCTTTATATTCTCTTTATTTTATACATTTAGAAAAGGTTTGTGAGTTGCTTAGTATGCGCGTCCATCCTGTCAACCTGTAAATTGGGCACCTTTACACTTCATGGAGGTTTTAAGCTTCTGCTTCTGAATTTCAATTGATTTACACCGATTGAAATTCATTATAACGTTATACCAAGTTCATAAAAATGAATGATTCAAAATAAGACAAATTAAGTACTTAAGTAGATCATTCAAAAATCTTTTTTTCTGAATGAAATAAAGCTCTTCCATGAAACAAGTTGGTCATCAATTATGACGGCGCGGACAAACTATAGTTTGTGTACAATAAATACCTCCATTACGGAAAGGACGGCGAGTGAAGAACTAAAAGTAATTACACGTATTTTCTATCACAAAAATGCCAATCAAAGCAGCTGTTACTTAAGAAGGTTGAATCTCAAGTACCGACGCAAGTCAGACGCAAAAGCTTCGTGTCGCGTCTAGAGCAACATTTTAACAACAAAAAATACAAACTCAGTGACAACGCATAATTTTTCAAAAAACCATCGTTATTCGAAACGAAGCTCATTTGAGTCTTTTTCAAAAGATACTACCAGGAAAAAAGTTACTATTAAGGTCGTTAAAATGATTAGAATATATTCGTAAAAACTCCATTGCTGCCATTGTGAATAGTAACGGATTTGTTTTAATTACACACGTAGAACATTGAACTATATTGAGAGAAAGTGTTGTCCTGTGAAGTTCCTCTGTGATTATATTTGATATCGAAAAATTAATTCGAATAAATTACAAAAGTGAGTTTTCTTCATATACTGAGTAACCTATAAAAAAGTATAAACTCACAATCCAAATTCACATACAGCAAAGTGCCCTCAAATTTCTTCTTGTAAATTATCTTTTCAGCGCCATTCGTCAGCAGCATATGGTTAGACATCAGAATCAGGGGTCCGCGTATCTAAGATACACCAACAATATTCACAATTTGCATCGCGGTTATTATGAGCTTTGGTAATGCAGGGAATGGTTATTTTAGTTTTTTTGTCCCACATTGTGTGTTTAAAAACCTCCATACTTATTCTCATTTATGCTTCACTGGATGGAGTATGGATCGAGTTTCTATTCAAAGCTGATTGGAATTCCAACTAAACTCATCCTCATGTTTCTCTTTCTAAATAATACATCATTGGATGGAGCATGAGTGTTCGAGTTAATATTCAAAACAGATCGGAATTACAATCAGGTGTCATTTAAAAATGAATCCTTAAATCCTTGTGTCCTCGAATCTTTTCAATTATCTGTTTTGACAATTGAGCTGGGTATTCCTATACCCTTGAGTGCGTATCAAAGGAGGACTTTTATTTTACGATTTTCTATTAATCAATGACATTTTAGTTTCATCTCTATTAGAAATAAACTGCTTTCTTCACATGGATACTACGATACCCATGTGCCTTGCTACGATACCTTGACTTGATACCAACTAAGAAAATTTATGTAGAGAATTTTACAGCTAGTGATGGTAGTTGCATCATTTTCATTAAAAATAAACAGAGTTTTGTGAGGAAATTAGGACAGAATTATTTAGGTAGTTATATGATTACACAAATTACTCCAATTATGTTATAAATGTTTTAGTTACTGTTGTGAAACAATTTATTTCCAAATTCCTGACTTTGGTAAACTCTTTTGTGCAGGAAATGTTAATGCATTCCTGCATTATTTATACAGGAAATGTCAAATTTCTGTTGTAGTAAAAAAATATTTTTTCATCGATCTCGTTATTTGGCTAACTAGTTGATATGTAAGAGTAAAAAATACTGTTTCGAATGTCGACCTCATAGACTTAGACGCGGGATAATTCAAATCCGCCCATTTTACTTTCAACATAAATCCCTAATAGTTCAACTTCCTGCGCTCGTTTTTCAAATTAAGTACGCGCTAATAAGAGTGTTTTCAACAATGCGTCACTAGTATTATGTTTTCTTTATTACTTGTATTTATTTGCGTTTTCAAAGTAAGATTAACTTACCGAAGGGAATGGATTTGTTTGTTTTTTTCTCTTCATCATTTGTTTCAACAATTGACATGGATATCACAATACCCAAGTGTGGATTTCAACGAAGGATCTTAATATTGAGAGCATTTTAAAAACCAATTTTGTTTGATGCATTTAATGTATGAACTTTATTGGAAATAAACTGCTTTTTTTCTTTTCCTTTCATCCTTGAATCTGGTTCCGGCCCCTGAATCATATACAGGGTGTTTTTTTTCACTTTGAACAAACTTCGAACTTAGGTACAAAAACTCAAAATAAATCGATTTTCATGAATGACAAAATGTCCAAAACTCATTAGTTTTCGAGTTATAGTTACTTGAAGAATATTAGAACTTCAAGTAGGATTGCACGCGCGCACCATTTTTAGCGCTACCTTTGATAGTTAAAGAGGTTTTTGGGCCCCACTAATGTAGTATTTTTGTAATTTCATAATGAAATTTGCGTGTACACGTTTTAAAAATAAGAATAAATTGTCCTAAATGAGTAATTATCAATTATTATCATGTAAGCTAACCATTAATCAGTAAGCATTGCAGGACACAGGTAAAAAACATAATCAATACAAACTTTAATGTAAGAACTTTAACGCAAGAACAAACTTGAATACAGTTTTATTACAACAGTTACTCGAAATGGCCTCCATGAACTTCAACACATTTACGACATCTAACAGCCAGTGAGCGCCTAACTGATTGAAACACGCCAGGCATTTCCGTAATACGGCCAGCTGAGTCCACAATGCGTCCAACCAGATCCTGTTCCTATTCAACAGGAGTGGCATACACAAGGTCCTTCATGGTTCCCCACAAGAAGAAATCCAGTGGCGTCAAATCAGGCGACCTAGCTGGCCATGCTACAGGAGCACCTCTGCCAATCCATCGGTTTTGAAATTGATTATTCAGGAACAGGCGTGTTTCACGAAAGTAATGTGCTGGCGCTCCGTCATGCTGGAACCACATTCGCCTGCGTGTCTCCAAGGGCACGTCCTCCAGTAGTCCAGGCAAAACTTCGCGTAGGAAGATGGTGTACGCAGGTCCCGTGAGAGGAGAAGGTAATAGGTACGGACCAATTAAATTATTGCCAATAATGCCTGCCCACACGTTGACACTAAATCTGTGCTGGTGACTATTAGGCTGAATAACATGAGGGTTATTTCCAGCCCAGTAATGATTATTGTGACGGTTGAAAACCCCATCACGACCGAAATAAGCTTCATCTGTGAAAAGAATAAGTTTTGAGAACCCGCGATTCATTCTTTCCTGTTGCATTAACCAGTGGCAAAACAGCATACGAGGTTCAAAATCACCTGGCATGAGCCCTTGCATTCTTTGGAAATGGTACGGATGTTATTGCTGACGATGTAGTGCCCTCCACACAGTAGTATGGTTTCGCAAGCCAAGACGTTGAGCAGCTGCACGAGTGCTGGTTCGTGGATGTTGCTCAAAGTATTCCACAATTCTATCCTCCTGTGGATGATGACCGCGCCCAGCATTCCCTCTGTTAACGTTGAAGCTGCCGGTGTCACGCAATCTCGTATGCAGAGTAGCAAAATACCGGAAATCAGGCACTTCGCGCGTAGGAAACCTTTCTCTGTTCATCCTCAGAGCGAGCCTACCATTTCCGCCTGCAGCTCCATAAATCAAATGCGTGTCTGCCTTCTCAGCATTGGTAAATATTTCCATGGTCACAGTGCAACGGCGTGTCAACAAATGGTGAACTGATACTGCAACACGTGCGTTCCAGTAATGTAGATGGTTAATAATAAATTTTATTTCATTATTTCAGTTTCACATTGCATCTTGAAATCTTGTCGTTGATAACATGGAATGGATAACCCATAATGAAATGAGAAAAAATGCTTTAATTGTACTCGACAATCTCGAAAACTAACAACTTTCAATAACAATTGGTGTGCGGCCCAGTTATAACATGTACTTCTAACCATGCTTTGCGACGCCATAACTCGAAAACTAATGAGTTTTGGACATTTTGTCATTCATGAAAATCGATTTATTTTGAGTTTTTGTACCTAAGTTCGAAGTTTGTTCAGAGTAAAAAAAACACCCTGTATATAGACACATGTATATAATATATATATTATATATGAGATTCTATACACACTAAGACGGACTCTGGCATGTTAATAAATAGCGCTTAGAGTATTTTTTCCATCACATCTTCCTGGAATTGCGATTAATTCACAATTTCGGACTTAAAAACTATGAAGAGTCACAAACCATTTATCAGAAAATTAAGCACTGGAACACTAACTTATAATTATAGAAGTAACTTTCTGTGTAGCGGATTTGTGTTACAGTAATTTTCTGGCGGACATGAGGGCATTGGAGTAATTTTATTGCTAACTTCCAGTTAATGAAGTAGTGTTATTTATAAAACTCGGCGTAATAATGACGTGTCTCATAATTAATTGATTGAGATGAACTATTAATTTGCATCATCGGTAATACACTATATTACTGAATTACTAACTCGTTACTGAACGAATAAGAAGCTGTTAATTCTTTTGATAAGA
Organism: Platorchestia sp. MABIK; assembly: GCA_014220935.1. Lineage (NCBI taxonomy): Eukaryota > Metazoa > Arthropoda > Malacostraca > Amphipoda > Talitridae > Platorchestia > Platorchestia sp. MABIK. The sequence goes on from JACJUY010000686.1 coordinate 120,046, forward strand.
AATGAATCACTTGTTAGTCATTCCATAACTACTCATTGACAGTATAATTAGTTATTCACCTAAGTGCAACTTTGTCTATAAGTATTTAGTAATTGAATGCTAAATTATTGAATATCCAGTTAAGGATTTATTAAATAAGAAGTAATCCAGCCACTAGTTAATCATTTAGCTCTAACAAGTGCGATCGAGTACTTTGTCTGACCGCCGCCCCTACGCTGCCCTATCACCGCCCTGCCCATTCCTGGGCCACATCTGCGCCGCCCCTGCGCTGCCCCTGTGCTGCCCCTGCTCTATCCCTGCGTCACTCTGCGCCGCCGTGCTTGTAACTGGCCGTGTCCATGTATCGATAAAAACGTTTTTTTTATGCAAAACCAACGAAATATTCACATTGTTCCTTTTCAAGCTTTGTTTAAAAATCACTGTCTCATTTCAATGTTAGCTCCACTTACACAAGGTTAAAAGAAACGAAGGCCAATATTTGTGAAAATGAAGATATTTATTTGTACAGACAGTAGTAGATTATGTTTTTCGAGTGTAGGTATGTGTGGGGCATTTCCTAAGATTGAGAGTAAGAGTGGAGCATGATTTTAGAAAAGAGGCGTGAGTGGGGCTTGTTGTTTCAATGGCTATTCTAATTGCATCAAATGTAGGCTAACGCAAATTATTTCAATCAAAGTGTAGTTTCATAACCAGCACCAGACGGTATTCATGAATTTCTCTTTATATCTATTCGTTTTTTTCAATGGTGGAGTGATACCAGCGAGGACTTTTTATTTATTATGAACGTCTGTTTGGCATGTTTGATTGGTGTGAGAATTCAAATGAATTTTGTGAATTTCACGTTTCTTGAAACGTCAATTTCATTACGTTGTGATGCGTTGTGACCGGAAGAAAACTCGTGATCTTCTGATCATGTTTTTCAGCTCTTTGTGTTAAATCAATGTTCATTTCAAATTAGTTGATACAGGACATGTTCAACATTCAAAAACTTTGTTGAGAGGTTTTTTCACCTTTGCGATTAGGTTGATCCGTGGCTAATACAACATTACGGTTAAGTTGACACATGGTGTTTTCAACATTGCAGGTAGGTTGATACATGACTGGGCAAACATTTCAATTGAGTTAATAATTTACATATTTAAATTTCCATAAAGGCTGATACATTACGTACTAAACCTTACAATTAGATTGATACATGTCAAGTTAAACTTTACAGTAGGTTGATGCACAACACACTCAACATTTCAGTTAGGCTGATGTATTGCATATTTAACCTCAAAATTAGGTTGATTCTTGATGCATTCAACCTTACAATCAAGTTGATACACGACGACGTATTCAGCATGATTCCAACGATAGGCACATCAAGTACTTCATGCTGTGATGTTCAGAAGTTTCGACGCGGATACGTGATACTTTTAATATCAGAACCAAATTAACACATTCAACATTTGATTCTTGAGTATCAGGATTATATTTTCACCTAAAATAAACCACGATCAGTCTTCGTCGTCGTGGTCTAGGTCTTCTTCTTCTTCTTCTTCGTCTTCGTCTTCCAAGCCCTGGTCGCTGACTCCGGTAACCGATTCCTGGAAAATACAGTTTTTCAATCTTCGTTGACGAGAAAGTTTTAAATCACCACAAATAATTTCATTTTCACCCGTAAAAATACATCACTCCGAATACCGCACTCCAGGCCTCTCTCAGGCACGTAAGTACAGCCCACGAAGTTGAGTCATGACTTTATGTGACCCACGAACATCATGTATTTAGTTTCATCAGCAAGCTAAATTTCCTAATCAGTATTCATTGTTATGCTATCCATGTCATGATAATAATCAGTTTCAAGTGTTTATTTCATAGCGCTTTGGGTGTCTGTCTCTAAAACAATGTTGGCATTATGTACATTGTACAATATTGGCGCAATGAGTGGTTTTGAATGGTTAAATGGTTTGTGCAATGAAATGGTCTTAAATGGACTTGAATGGCTGGTCTTAAATACTCTTGAATACTCTTGAATAGTCTTGAATGGTTAGAGCAATGAATGGTCTTCAGGTTGAGATCAAACTCAAACCAGGCACCAGGCATGTGTTGATCGCGTTCCTGTGTGACGGTCTTGACAGGGCGGCAAAAACTTCAGCGAGCGCCAGAAGTCAAGCCAATTCATCTGATACATGTCTTTAATTAAAAAAACTTAAATAATTTGCTGAGCGAAATGGTGCTACCCACTGCTACTGATGTCTAAATAAATATGACTGTGTTTCAAAATCCATTTGAAAATAAACTAGATGAAATTAATGTTAGACTGTCCACCTGATTCCTTTACCGTTTGTTTGCTTGCACCATCTTAAAATATGATACAGCAACAATCAACACTTGTTTGCCTGCACCATTTCAGTTGTAGAAAAGCTTTTAAACATCTTGAAGCTTCGTATTTTTTAAATATGACATAATATTACTGAAAAACTAGAACTTTAAACAGGGAGCAATAAATTAATGCGCAGAAAACTGATGGTAATACAATGAGGTACTCATCAGGGCACGCGTGATATCCGTGATCAGCAGAGATAGAGCAGTGAGTACTGAAAACAAGATACATACTAAGAAGCCCACGCTCCCCTATTGAAGATATTTGCGATATAAAGATACAGTCGGTACTGAAAATGAAAAAGATAATGATTAATACACGGGAGGGTAATGTTGATTAATTTAATTCCATGGAGAAAAATAATTTGAGCTCAGTAGCGTACTTCACGTGTAGATTGATTCAGTAGGTACTGAAAGTAAGAAAGATAATGAGAAATACACGAAAGGGTACAGTTAATTTACTTGATTACATGGCGACAAAGAATAAGAGCTATGTGGCGCACCTCACGTGAAGTTTGCTCTTCCCCCAGCAGCCTGGAGCACGCCGTAGAGTAGAGCTCTACCGCCTTCACGTGGAACGCCAGCTCTGTCTGAGAACGAAAGAAATAGTTATTTTGAATGAAGATGACACTAAAGCCATCACTGGTTTATAAAATGTTTCAACATAAAGATCCTTAGCTGGTATATACACTTGGGTATCGTAATACCCATGTCAATAGTCGAAACAAATGATTGAGTGAAAATGCATTCCCTTGGTTTGGGCTATTTCTTTGAGTCATGTTTTGACTGGTGGTTATTGCCTCCGTGCTTTAAATCGTCCAATAAAACATACATGTAATTTTTCACTGATAAGTGTTACATAAAAATGTCATGTAATATTTCATTCACACTCAATGAGCCTTTTTTATTATGAAGTACGAGTTGCGTAAAAATTTTGTGTAAATTACAGTAGAAAACCACTTTCGGAACACAAATCCCTTGAAGAAATCAATAAGAATTATTAAAATAAGTTGAAACTCATGTGAAACTCAATCATAAGGCTTGGATCAAGATCCTGTGGCAATCGTGCAGAGTTGCCAGATGCTGAGTAGTTTTTACATTGAAATATCATTCGAAAAATTGGTGATACTGAGGATCTTTGTAGAAAAAAACTCTTCTGGAAACGCTGATTTGGATTGACAGAGTTTCCTGAGAGTTAAATGGTCAACAATACACTGATTTTTATTAGTATTTGATGGAAAATGAAAATCAGAAGACAATTTAAACGTAAAAGTTAACACTAATAATTATTGTTAGTTAAATTCATTCTCTTGTTACTAAATGTGGGGCTCATGGAGCCTGTCTCTTGAAATTGGTTTGAGGATGTTCGTGAGTGAGAAGAAATGGAAAAAAAAAGTAGTACACGGAAGAGATAGATTTGTGCTGGTGAGTGAGAGACTGGTTAGTTAGAGTCTCACCTGGAGATAGTCACGCCTGGTCAGAGTCTCACCTGGAGATAGTCACGCCTGCTCAGGGTCTCACCTGGAGATAGTCACGCCTGCTCAGTGTCTCACCTGGAGATAGTCATGCCTGCTCAGGGTCTCACCTGGAGATAGTCACGCCTGCTCAGGGTCTCACCTGAAGATAGTCACGCCTGCTCAGGGTCTCACCTGAAGATAGTCACGCATGGTCCTCCACATCCTGTCGTTCTGCCGTGTGTGGTGGTCTGAGATCGCTTGTTGGAGGGATGTGGCCGTGCTCGGCTTGGGGAGAGACGACGAGGTGTTCGAAATTTAATTGACTTTTTCAAATATTTATACATACATCACTCGAAATTAAACCAAGCAATGCAGCACAAACTTTTAGAGATTTAGCCATACATGCATCACTCAAAATTAAAACCAAGCAACGCCACACCTACTTTAAGATATTTATACATCACTGTCATGTTACATCGAACTCAAATTTATCTTGAAACTGAGGTATGCACATGAGTCGCATATTAATAAATACTTGATACTCAAATTGTCCTTTATTAACGCTTTTATGTGGGCAATATTTCGAGTAGATTCAGTGGTTTTTATTTACACAGATGCACTTTATATAATTATTTATTTATTTTATATATTTTAATAATTTCCTATTTATAATAATTTCACGTCTCTATGTGACCAGGACGTCAGGATCAGGATTATTTCTACTAAATTTTTGAGGTGTACGTTCACTTTATCGTCCACTTCATGCTCCTGTGGCACTGAGGCCCAGTAAATCAACGAGAAAATTGGGAATTTTTTAAAATTGTCTCAGGAATTTGATTTGTTGGCTAACGGAGGACGCTGACATCTCTATGACAGATGAAGGAAACTGAGCAATCAGTTTTTGTATTATACTTCACGTCACCTCTCACAGCACCCACTTACCTCTCAAGTATCCTATTTTATACTGCTTACGCGTTTACCAAGTAGTAAATGGGTCTTAGTTTTTCAACGTATACTAAGAATCTCTACACGTGATAAACACAGCATTCTGTGACCATAGGTAGTTCAACTGAAGCCTTCTATCGTCTCAAAGACAGGTTGACAATGCTTCAAATGGGGTTGAAGGTCACAACCAAAACTACAAAAAATTAGTCAACCAAAATGAAAAACATAAAGAACAATTACATTCCTAACTGAAACTAACGATCGCTCTAAGTTTGTTCACAGAAAATCTGTAAAATGGATTTTTTTTGGTTGAGGTTTGCGTTGTGAAATAGAGTTTGAGAAAGATTTTGTGTTGGGATATAGCATTACTCGATTTACAGTGTATGTACAGATAAATTATTCGGGTTATAGATTGCTTACAATTTTAGGTCTCCAAATATTTTCTCCAGCTCCGAACGTAATACAGACCAGTACCACGTTGAGAAAATGTACTCGATTTCCATACTATACGAATTTGATCTCGCTCAGGACTGAATGTAGTACATTCTCCCTCTACGCCTGATTCTCTTTAGTTAATGAAACTTAATTCCTCAGTAATACTTAAATTTTTCTTTATGTAGAAATGGTGGCTTCCTTAACTTAATCTGACTCTGCATAATAAGCTGCATATATACGTATATATGTATATACACATATGTGACTGCTTAGAATCCCATTGAACGTACATAGAGTAATATCATATCACAGAGCCCTATCATACTTCAGTAGATAGATACTGAATTTTCCCATTATACGCGAATAGAAGCGAGATGTCTCGCAAACAACGACGCAGGCAACGCAGATCACCTGGTTGTGCCTGGCTTTCGATACGTGAATTTTCTTCAAGTTGACCCTGGTGTCCCTGCACTCCTTCTGGCTGTCCTTCAACGCCTCCACCACCTTGCTGTCCAGGCGCTCCACCAACAGGGTCCTGCGAGGGGCAGAGGGCAGATCACTTTAGTAAACCTCAACAAATCAAACAGAAAACCAAACCACAAAATAGCTCATTTCTCACGAAGCTGACTCGTAATTTGAAACTTCAGGTCTTTAAATTGTTGCTTAGGATCACGGCCTCACATTATGGGGCGTTCAATAATGAATTGAATACAATTCATTGAATTATGAATGAATTGTGGCGCCAATTCTGAAATTTACACCACAATTTACTAAGACATCTTATCGTGATACAAGAAATTACTCGAAATTGTTATCAAGATCTTAGGATATCCCATTTTACCATTGAGACATTGGAATTCACTAGAATTTGAACAATTTGTGGCATCAGAATTCTCTAGAAATGGAAATTGGAACACAAGAACTGTCTAGAATTGGACGTGAGACTCTAGAATTCCCAAGAACTCGGCATCGGTTCTTAAGAATTCTTTAGAATAAGACGTCGGGGTTCCATTATCCTCTATTTTTAGACACCGATTCAGTAGAATTTGCTGTAAGTTACCACAAAGTGCTGATATTCCCCAGACTACGCATTGGGAGCCACACTTATTGCCTCCAATGTATAAGTCACATGTTGACAACATTAGACGCTGCCCTGCGAGCCCGAGCTCCTCGAGATTAATACTTGTGCTCTATCAATGAGATTAGATAAGTTAGTTAGTTCAAGCCTCGGCTATCAAACTGTGTTTTTTTCATCCATTTCTATACTGATATTTGTAGACTAATATCCACATCAGTAGATCTGCATCAATATAAATGTAACCATGTTGGAGTTGAATTTGAAAGACTAAAAATAAATAGGTCAATATTTTTTCATATTTTTTTACGCCTTCAGCTGTGGACAACGACATCGATGAATATTTATAAATGAAGATCGTCTCATGTTCGTAAACACGAGGTTCGTAAGCTCTATTCAAGTCGGAGTTTGCACATGGAAATAGTTCTCGAGGTTAGTTTTCTATAGCGACACATCGTAGTTCCCATGAATAATTAACGTTCGAGTAGGGAACTGTCTTGGTTTTAGCTTAAAATTGGTGATTCCTTAAATTATTAATTACTTTAATTGATCTTTACTTTAATTAACTTAATTCCTTTTGAATAATGGGTTCCTTAAAAATTACCGCACATAAGATACAGGCGAGCAGGCCCGTCACGTAAAGCGCCATATGTATGCGGCAAACGTCTCTGAATGATCCGTACAGGTCTGAAAACATGAATGCAAGTTTTTATAACTCAGAATTAATGTAGGAAAGCTTCTCATTTTTTCTATTAATTAACTTCAAATGCATATTTTGTTTCCTCACACCGAGTTCTTCGGGAGGGTTGGCGTTCATGCTGGTAGAATACTTCCATTTTTGGAAAACATCTTCTTGTCTTGCCAAGGTTCAATTTCCAGATAAAACACCCTACTAATATTTCTATTGTATCACACTCACCTGAAGTCCTGCACCTGCGAGATGCATTGGGCGGTTTCCGGAACGGAATTCCCGTCCGGTAAATCGGGGAAGGAATTTGAAGACAACACCTGGAGCTGCACGGCCAAAACATCCGCTTGGTCTCTCAGTCTGTGGAAAAAGTGTACGTATTGGATACTGAAGTTATGAAATTGCGGGTACCTATGATTGATTTTACTGTTAAACTTATTCGCCGGAGGATCTATGGTTTTTGACGGCAGGTGCTGAAGCTATACATTGGCGACTAAAATCGTAGATGCTTCGCCTAGAAAGTTAGAATGGGTTTTGAGTTCTGCCAAAAGTATAACTGTTATAACGTTATAAAAGAAAAATCACTAACGATGAAACTAAATACGGCTTAGAACAACTTTGAAATTAAGCGTAGCATCCAGACGGGTCATTTTGGCTTGGTTTTGGGATAGAGGCGCTTAGAAACATCTATACTGGTAACGCCATTTTTAGAATCGAGTCATCCAAATAGTTTTCTTGCGTCTTGACACAAGGAGTGTGTGAATGATGAGCAGGCTCATCAACTAGAAGAGTTCCTCTCTTCTATTTACTTCTCCTTTTGCTATGTTCAATGAAGAGCTATGGTCTGGAGAAAATACTGAGCTTTCCAAATGGAAATCATACCAGAAACTTATGTACTCTAAGTTTGCGGTCTAACACTCGCGCCGCGGAGAAAACATCTCTTTGCAAAATGCTCAGTCGCAGAGCTCACTGCTTAATGAGTATATAGTGGCCATAAGTCCTTATGGATAATGGCCACTACATACTTATTTAGCGTTGAGCTCTGCTATAAACAGTATACATATAAATATATATCAGGTCTTCAGGGGGAGTAGATAAATGATCAAAATAACTGAAAAATCAACTGAACTGCAGTTGAAAAAAAGGGCTAAAATTTCTAGTAAAACAATCTCTGTGGTAAACTAATACAGGGATTGAATGCTTTTTTTCGTAACGCTGAAACAGATCAATACACTCTGGGTGAGAGAGTCAATAATTCGATTCCACACGTGCGTGGAACAATTGCTGATTACCAAAAGGCTCGTGAAGTGATGTTAAACACGGAGAAGACTTGTAATAGAGGGTATGGCTGAAACTCTCCTGCTCAGTGAACATGAACATCACTCTTTACCCTCCCCTTCCTTCCTCCCATCCTTCCTTGCCTCTAGGAACGAGCGAATAATCATTTTAATTGTAAAACAAAACACGATCAAAAAATAGAGCGAAGGCCAAAAATGCTCTGACGAACTACAACATCCCTAATATGCATTTATGTGTGCCTTTCTATGCTCTAGTCTCATCTGAGAGTTAGGTGACGGCATTGAATTTGAAATGTGATTATCTAACTTATAATGGCTCGAATTCACAATGAAATTCGAACTCCTCAACTAAAAGAGGAGCGCGTGCTTGTCACAGAGTATCTCACTTCCCGATTTATTTATGGGTAATCAAAGATTACACTCCTGGCACACAGAGAAATCTCACTTTTTATATGAAATAATCATAAGCATTTGCTCAATGGGTAATGGTTAGAAATGGCGTTTATTGATTCACACCCCTTCTCATTCATTAATATGAACAAGGGACAAATAAACGTGTAGGGGATTAAATTTCAATGCAAAAGAAACTTTGCACTGATCTACATTTCAATCAAGTTGATACTGTTTGGCGTAGTAGCTTGAAAAATACATAACACTCTATAAGTAAGTTGATATGTTTTACGCTTACTTTGCTACAGCAGAAGAATATTGGGCAACGACGGTACAGAGCTGCTTGAAGTTGTTTTCTTCTTTCGAGAGTCTCTGTAGCTCCGAAACAACGGCCGACCGCGAGGGTGTCATTGTGCTTCACGTCAACACTGTCGCCTACCAGATTTGGTAACGAAATGTGTAATGCGATAGTAAAGTGTGTTTTTATCAGAAGTGTAAAAATTGGGCATCAAATTTTCGTCGAGAAATACCTTGATTCAATCCCAGTCCGTCACGTACAGAATTTTTACGAAATTATGAGCAGCTCCTTTGGTGATGTAGTCAGCAGAGAAGACAGATAAAAGGTCTTAGCGGAGTACTTTTCTACTCATTGAGCTCTCACTTCAGTCACACGCCCATAGCTTTAAGAAGTTAAAAACCTATTTCTACTCTACGGTTGAACTGATGGAGTGATCAATGGAGATGAATCCTTTTAGAGAAGTTTGATTGTTTGACACACAGCTGCGGTGGAGTGTACCCTTGGTACATGTTAAAACAAACAAACAAACATCGGCATCTTAGGATGCTTTATTTCCAATCAAGCCTGATACATTTAATCTTAAGCATTGGTTTTTCAAATGTCTTATAACTAACACTATATATAGGACACCATGACGGTTCCCCCGTGAAGCCGGTACCCATTTCCGACACCTGGGTTGAGTGGGGTATTGTGCTTGAGCTCTCCCTTATACCCAACGGGGAAAGTCGCCGCGCCAGTGCCGGGATACAAACCCGGGCCTCCAACATGCAAGGCCGATCCCTTAACCACTGTACCACGGCAAGGCCAAATGATGTACTAAACGCCGTGAAATGCGTATTTAAATGTAAATCATATATGAAAAAAATTGAAAAGTAAGCAAAAAAAGTCCTTCAATGAGAAATTCAAATTTTTCTATAGATGTTTGAGAAGATTCTTCATGAAAGTTGCACAAACTACCAAGAATGAGTTGACCGTAGACACTATGCACACTTTCGATAGGCTGAACGAGGAAGTTGCTCTTATCTCTCCTCCATTAATGCTAACGTCACACTTTTGAAATGTGAACGTTGTGTTTCTGTAAGAACTGTAAAACTTTTTTGTCATGTATCATAATTTTTTAGTGCCTGGAATATTTGCGCAACACATTTTTCTTGAAAATGTTTGATTTTTTGAGGTAATTATGTGATAGAGTTGGAAAATTTAACTGACTAATGCAATTCACATCTCCTGTGATGAGAGAATGTTTGTACATCCTATTCATCGGGGGATACTGGTTACCATGGCAACAAGTAACTAGCTCTCTCTCCACCCAGTAATTTGATGTAACCGTGAAAATTTGATTGTAACATAATAATGCTCTTCTAATTCTAAGTTTTAACTTTTTACATTTACAGAAGTTTACTGTAAGGCATAAATAGTTTTTTTTCACACAAGCGATTGATCAGCTCTCAAAGGAATTCAATTAACTAAGAACTCTCCTGATTTGATATTTCTGTCAGCTTCTCCTCAAATCCATTTTCAGGCAGTCATCTAACACTCTTTATTCATTTTACAAGAACATGACAAATAATCATCATGTCTATTTGGATCTTTCCATTGTTGACTTTTTTCAGTTACACTGGACAAAAGCGCATGTCGGAGTCATCTGCCGAGCAGAATCAGTCTTGGCGTGGCGGCAGGATATTCAGTATAGGGTGCGCGATTATTCGCTGAAGACGTAATTGATTTGGTTTACTACTGAAAAGTATTCATAATGAGTGATGAGAGCGAAACCCTTCCTGCTGGTTGGGAAAAACGCACTAGCCGTTCTACAGGTGATTAATGTACTAGGTATTCAAATTAATCATCAAATGTCTCGCTGAAACTCTTACATTTATGAATTATGAGATCTTGCGATAAAGTCCTATTATTTTCAGTTCTCTGATTAAAAGTCACTATTTGCACGACTTTCAGTTTTTTCTTTCTCACTTTGTGATAGCTTTTCCCGTGTAGTTTTTAATATAGGTTTTATAGTTTAAGTGGTGCTCTTTCAGCGGTGCAGTTAGCTGATGTAGTAATTTGTTACAAGTTTCAATCCTAATACTAGACTTGTAAAGAAATGCATGTTAATCACTCTTCCTGCTCATTCAACATCACTTATATATTCATCCTCTTTATAACACATTTATACTGTATATAGAGTTCATTGATGAATGCTCACTGGGATGTATCATCATTTGCATGCCTTTAATGAAAACATGGTATCTGCTGATCTAATTTGTGTAAAGCATATTATGCTATTAATGTAGTAATTTCTCATGTCAGACAGGAGTAAGGCATGATCAGCAGATGCAAGTTTATTGTTAACTGACATTGACCATTGAATAACAGTTAGTTAAATGCTTAATTGACTTAATTCCCATTGCAGTTCTTTAACAACTTTAGTCGTAAATTTTCAATTGTTTTTAAATTGGTAATCAAAAATAAGTGTACTACAAAATTCTGTATTAAAAGTAGGATTTTTGGTCCTAGAACAAAAGTTGTGCATTACAGAAGACTCTGATCTGTGTTTTGACAATTTTTAGATGCTTCAAATTGGCAATCTTTCAGAGTATATATAAGCATTTGCTCACATTTTATTTGTTTTCAATTATTTTTTTATCTATTGCAGGACAATCCTACTACCTCAACCAATACACAAAGGAAAGCCAGTGGGATGTTCCTACAGAACCTGCCAAAGCTTCATCTGGAAACAAGAGTGGTCCTGAAAAGGTTTGTGTATTGTAGCTTTACACCACACCCATATATATTTCTATCTAGGGTCAGTATTAACTTTAGTGCCTTCAATGATATTTAAAGTTATATTCTCATTAATTGGTAAAAGGATACATTTTAAAGCATTTTACAAGAATGAATAAGTTAAGTTATTTTAGGTTTATTTAGGTTAGTTTATTCAACAAATCTAACGTTACCTAACATAACTTCACCTATTGTTATGTCAATACCGTATTATAGCATATTTACGTGCCCGTTTCTTCTCTTTATTATACGACATTCCCATAACTTAAAAACAGAAAATCTCAAAAAGTAAGCATTTGCAAGCAAAGTGTCATTCATGCAAAACATCTTAAAATGGGTTTTATTGCCGATTTATGGAAAAAAATATAAATAATTGAACAAAACCAAACCAAATATTGGCCCTAACTTGAAATGAGTGGCCTAAAAATATTTGTTTAATGTTGAATTTTTATTTTAATGTTGAATTTTATTTTTATTCATATTAGGTTTATAAAAACTTTGATATGCATTAACCATCATTTATGAGATATTAAAAAAAATAAAAAATATTTTGAGAACTTGGAACCAACGAGCAGTTTTCTTTCAGGTTCAGTGCTCACACCTATTGGTAAAACATGCCGGTTCCCGTCGTCCTTCATCCTGGAAGTCTGAAGAGATCACACGATCAAAGGAAGAAGCCATAAAGATGTTGCAAGGTTTGGGTTATTTTAAAGTATGTTTAGTGAGTCATATGCTTTACTGACATTTCTCTGTCATTGAAAATGATAGCTAAACAATTATGTTTTAGGTCTCATTCAGTTTATTGGAAATGTATTACTTGAATATAACTTTGGTAATTTTTTGTTTGCATGTCATTGTTTATGGTCTGCGTGCAGTATTTACTTGTAATAATATTGCTGCATGCTGTACTGTGCAAATAGTTTGTCTCTCATGTACATTTTAAGAAAGGTCTTTACTATTCACTCCTGGTATGTTTCTCTAAAAGTGTTTTTCATTGTTATTGAATTATTTTAGTCTTTTAAAAAGCATGATTATATACCAGCTTCCAGTTCATACCATCAAATCTATGAAAAATTTCTTGGTTGTGGATGTTCTAGAATCTTTATACAAATAGAGATCTGATAAATTTGTTTAAGTGCTTGTTTGGTTGCTTGTCACCATCTTAACTGCTTCCAGTAATAACATACGGTGAAACTCAGTGGGGAAAAAATTTGACCTTGTTTTTCAAACAGCACATAATTCAAGTCTCACTGCTATAGTTAAGAAAATATCCATATTTTCCATTGTCAGACTCTAAGCTATTATTCCCATATGCTTTATTGCTAGTACTGTCTGCTACAAGCATAATTTTTTTTACATGTTTTTCAAAGTCTTTGGAGAAAATTTTTCAATTTCTATTGAGTTTTTTGGCCTTTTGAATGATACGATTATTGGCCAATTTCTAAGTGAGAAGCTTAATTCTATAAACGACCTCACAGTTGAGTAATGGGTGGTGTAGTAATTTATTGAAATTTGGATATTTACACTGGTTTTATTACCTGCGGTAACTAGAAAAACAAGAAATTTTTTATGAGCTTATTTGCAACTTCATAACTCCTCAAATTTTTCATTGATTAGCCCTTTGCATGTGAACACAATGAAAGTATGTCTTGAATTTTTTACTCTATAAGTTCTGGGCTTATTTTAATTTTGCCATTGCTCATCGTTGTTATAGTCGGTGGTTTTGGGCGTTTTTCTTATATCTTAATCATTCTTTCAAATGATTAACATCTCATAATTTTGCTGCATCAGTCTTGGCATGGCGGTCTTTCTTTTTGATTCACTTCTGCCCTATTTTTCAGAATATACTACTTTTTTCTTCAAATTTTATCATGTTTCATGATCTTTTTTCTCAACTTACTATTTCTATACCCCTTGTGCATAGATTCCTTGTTCCCTCAAATCACTACTCAAAAGTGCCTTCCTCCTTCTTCTTTTTGGAATGCCTTGATTGTGATCAGGGAAGCTTAAACTAACATCTAATCTGCATATGTATTTTGTTTTTCATGTTTCTGGGTTTTCAGAAAAACCGTAATCATAATAAGGGTCAGTTCGTCTTTTCTTTTCAAATGCATATTGCAAACGTTTTGTTTACTTCTGAGAATTGTTAATCAGTTTCAAGATTGGATATTTCAACAACATCATTTATTAAACGAATTGCTAGTAACTCATTGGCAATTGTCTATATAATTATTTTATGTGTCTTTTCTGTAAATGTGGAGATTTTTTGTTGAAGGTTTTAAGGTAACATGATTATTTATCAATTCAAATTCCAGTAATTCGAGTGATGTTTGCAGACCTATTCTTATTAGGGAGATAAGACAACCTAAACCATGTTATAAATTTACTTCTAAAAATAAAAAATCAGGAGAAAACTTGTAGTTTCAAAGAAAATTCTACGTGTAAATTAAAATTATGAGAAGAGAATTCTACTCATCAACAAATTAGTAATACTGATCTACTAAATAGTTCCTTCTTCTTTTTGTCTCTGAGAACGCCTTTGCTGTGGAAACATCCTTAAAATAACTTCTATACAAAACTGAAAAACGGATTTAAATATTTCAACAAGTTAGCTAATGACATACTTTTCAGAAGTGGATTTGCTTTTTATGGGACACCCTGTATTGTGTTAATGCAAAGTTGCATGGGTCTCCTAACACCTCATCCAATTTGTGTAGATCAAAATTGAATGCAATGTGTTGTAAAACATGGTGAAGATTTTTCTTCTAATGCCATTAGTTTTTCCCTCAGGGAGAGAACTGTTGTATCTATGGGAATAAACACTCCAGGGGGAAATGTATGAGAGACCGAGTTGAAAGTTACGTAGGCTTTTTGCTGAAATAAAATTGTTATGTTAAGGACCACCTTTTCTCGGTTCACTGCTGTCCTCTGTTTTTCAGCACCTACTGCGTTCTTCAACTTTTATCTTGTTTCATAAACTTCTTTCTCAACTTTCTGTTTTTTATGCCCTTTCTGCGTTGATTCTGCTTTACCTTATCTCCATACTAAATGGTGCCTTCCTCATTCCTCTCTTTAGAATGTTTTTTGTTTTTTTTTGTGGTTTGGGAGGCTCAATTAATAAGGGAACCATCTGGGATTTTGACCTTTTTTCGTACAATTCGCTTGAAAATTGGTCAGTATATGTATTTTTTTAAAGTAAACCTTATTTACTTCTGTCAATTTTTCGATTTAGGCCTTTTTGTTTTTTTTTGAGTTTTTTGATACATTTTTATGTTTATTTCAAATTGTATCTCCTCATTGAATTTTGATGCTAGAACAAAACCAAAGACAGTTTTAGAATCCTTGAAACATTTCTAACAAAGTTATTTGATTGTTTTATTCAAATGTGACAGAAAAAAATTATTTGGATCCAAACACAAAAATAATTGTTTGCAATGTTATTATAAAGTTTCGCACATCACAAAAAAAAATTTCAGAATGTTAAAATTGAATCGAATAACTTTGTAAGAAATGTTCCCAGTATTCTAAAACTGTCTTTGGTTTTGTTCTAGCATCAAAATTCAATAAGTAGTTACGATTTGAATGGATCCTTTTCCGACACAAAAAAGAAACACACTCAATTTTTTATGATTTTGGCCCCCTTTTGGACCCCCCTGGGGGGGGGGGGGGTTCTAGTGTCCGTAGCGCCATAATATTTCATGGCATAATAACCCATACCATAAGGATCCTTTTTTGACAAAAAAGAAATTTGAGTCATTGATGCTGCGGGGGCCCAATTTGGCCTCAGATGGTACCCTTATTAAACTAACATCTAATTGCATCTGTTATTAGTTTTTGTCTACAAATCTTGATCCCCATTGCCCTACCTTTTGTAAGTAATCTGACTGAATGAGTTATGGGTTGTATTTAATTTACTGAACTCAAAATTTCAAAATCGTATGTATTTAACTATCAGGTGGTAAAGCAGGTTGCACAGATACATTCATCTGGCACATTTCCCTTCTTCCAGACAAAGGATCTGACGGTAACTGATAATAATTCAAATGTGTATGTGGACACACAAAGTTGTTATAAAATGCTCTTAATTGATAAATTCATTATGAGGATTATGTTCATAGATGATGCTTGATCAGCGGATATGAATTGGCATTATAAAAATTTCTCTTTGTCAAAAAATATGAACTAGGATAGGGTATAGGCAATCAAAAGGGACGGATATGACCCACAGGTGAAAGTTGTCTTAGTGATGATATTGTTCAGGCTGATTCTATTTCATCTTACTTGATGAGCTCTCAATTTCGCCATTTATTCAGTATAATTTTTACTTTGTTTGGATTTTGCAGGTTTCCGTGATCAGATCACAAGTGGCAAAGCTTCATTTGCCGAGTTAGCCTCGACGGAAAGTGACTGCAGTTCAGCCAAGCGAGGAGGAGACCTGGGTCTTTTTGGGCGCAATGCCATGCAGAAGCCCTTCGAAGAGGCTTCTTTTGCTCTCAAAGTGGGAGAGCTTAGTGGCATTGTTGACACGGATTCTGGTGTTCACATCATCATGAGAACAGCGTAAGTTGGGCAGTTTCCTTGCATTGATGATATGGACTCTGGTGTTTGCATCATCACAAGAACAGCCTAAGTTGGGCAGTTCCCTGGCATTGATGATAACAAACTCTGGTGCCCACGCCATGAGAACAACTAACTTGCTTCAATGCATTCCCATTGCATGCTTCATCTATTCAACCAAGTGCTGTGAGTCCAATTATGAAAAACGGCATTTAATTAAAACTGTGGTGTGAACAAACGTTCAGAAAAGCTAACCAGTTTTCTGAGTGACGACATTTTTGATCTGTTATTTTATCACAGCTTTTGATCTTACTGGAGTTCACTTTATCTGTCATGATGTGCTAAATTAATTTGAGGAGCATCATATGGTCATTCTTCTTTCACGCAATGCATTCATTGAATTGGACTCTTGCTTGATTTCTCCATACAGCAGCAGAATCAAATCCTCTTATAATTTGTAAACTCTTCTGTCATACGAATCATTTGCTCAGATTGTTTGCCCGTCTGTATGGTGAAATTTTCAATGAACTGAAGCAAGATTATTGGGTCGACGTTGATTTAGCATAAAAATTGCTCATTCTATTTAAACGAATGTTTTGAGGACTACTTGTTAATTTTCCACTTTTGTTCATTCATATTCACGTTTTTCTCCTTCATTTCATTCACATGCCAGATAAACTGTAGCATGATCTCTCCTGAAATTCAAGGGAATTTTGTAACTTACAAGTCTTCTAACTTATTATTTGATGTTATTCATCTTCCTCAAAGTAATTTGAAAAGTATCCGAATGTTTGGACTTCAGAGCAAGAAATTATCTTAATTCCTCGTTTTTACGGACAGTGAAAATATCTTGTGCTTATTAGGGATATTCTGTGCATTTATCATTAAGCGTACTCATAATGTGTCAACTGTAGAAGCAGAACGTTCTGGTTGCTTATTACCTCGACTTTGTTTACTCAATGCTTCAAACACACTGCTCTACAGTTTACATTTCCTATGATGATGCTATGCATCCATTTTCTCGAAATAACATTACTCTTCCGTCAACATTTTTATAATGACGCTATCCATCCATCAATCAGGGAATAACATTGCTCTGCAGTCTACATTTTTGGTGGTGATACAATCGATCAATAGCATCGGAATAACATTACTCTACTGTCAACATCAGCCTATTTTTCACAATTTCAATTTAAACTTCCTAGAGTATCCAAATTTCAGCGCCGTCCCTTGGTTTTCTAGCAAGCTTCGCTCACGATTCAGAAAATGTAACGCAACATCACAAGTTGATTTTGTGACAGTGTAGTTCAAGTTTACTTCTATCCAGGCTTGTAGATGAGACTTAGCAGTTGCTATTTTGTTGGCTGTTGCAGGCTCTTCTCTTGTTTTGGTAGCGTCTAGTAAACCATTGTTACGGGTCGTTGTTGTTACTTACTTGCTTCAAGTATTAGCTGCACTGTCTTTGGAATTAATTGCTTATGGCAATTATTAGCTAAGCTGTCTCGCCATTGTGTATTTGAAGTGATTTAAATTTCTGTGCGTGTTCGGACGTCCGCGAAACTTTATGGAAGCTCCTGCCCACGACGAAGTGCGACAACCTCCGAACTTCTAGCGTGGCACGAAGCTGCGTCTGTAGTTTGTAGTGCTTTTCTTCTGTTAGTGGCAGTTTACAAATTTTGTATTTGATGTTGAATTGCGTATTTGTGTTTTGATTGCGTAATTACATAATTAGAATTATATTTTTAAAGTTTTTACTCATACGTCAGTTTCAGTTGTGACGAAAGTGTTGATTGAGTTCCAAAAAATGCATTGAGGATTTTTTTTAAATCTTTTTTTTTATGTTACATTCATACCTTTTTAATGATTAACACACCGCTGCGTGGTAGACACCCGATCAAGTGTTTTCTTGCAGGCTAGTGTTGCTATTGAAGGAATTCTAAAGATTTTACTGACAAGTTAAGCAGAGGATTTTGTTCATTTCATAGTTGTATGATGGGTACCATCCATAACACAACTATGATCTTGGATAGCGTAGCAAAATGTTTTCGGTAATGAGGTGCTGGTGTTCACTTACTTATGAGCCTTTCTCTACTTGGATTTTTCATTCATTGTTAACGAGTTTGAGTGATCTTATGCTGTTTCATTAGTGTATTCGTTTTTAATTTTGTTAAAACATTTCACGTGAAGAAACGTAGACTT
>JACJUY010000686.1:139062-162086 GCA_014220935.1 Platorchestia sp. MABIK
TATTTGATTATTTACTTACGTCTCGCTACGATAATTGATGTGCCTCGTATGTGCCAAACTTCTCTTACACTGAGTTGCCAGGATCATCCCATTTTTGTCGCCAAAATGTTATTTGGCCGTTTTTGAACAAAATTTGGCCATAAGTAGCGCTAATCCTATGGTACCTCAGGGTTGCCGCAGGAACAGCGCGCTATGGTTTAAGTTTATATTTGCTAAGTCTGGCCTGATTTTTATAGGTGAACGATATTATTAGATTAATTTTAGCGTCAATCCTCATCTGCGTTTGTCGCACCTATCACAGTAATATATTGCTGCTAATGATCTAAGCCCGTGAGTTTTCTGTTCTGAGTAAACTGTGCTGAATTGAAAAGGCTAGAGTGTCGCTGCATCTGGAGAACTTAGTTACGTTTAAGAAATAATAATTTCATTCTTCTGTAATCAAAATCAATCGCCGCGTGGCCTTCGTTCTTGAAAGCTGTAACACCTGACAATTTAAACGATTCCTTTGTTACGTTTGTCGCATACCAATATGAAGATTAAAGTTTGGAAGAGCTCAATGAACGTCACTTGGAGGACAAGTGTTATGCGTAGTTTATTTTCTGGAAACTTTGTTTACATAACCAGATTTAGACGTTGAGTTCATTCTTGCATCGTTCAATGCATCTGCTTGTGCGTCCTAGTAACATTTCCATATCGATATTCAATATGCAAAGTTAACATGAACGGTAACTTACAAAATGAACTCAAAGTTGCGGAATGTCTACTTGACGTTTCAGATGTCGACTCGTAAAGTTAACCGAGTGGAAGATTATTCTACCTCGGTCTCAGCGTATTAGATTCTACTGTAGTTCGTCACTCTTGAGCTAAAGAATGTGGTGAATTGAACCAGATATTCGTGTTGCATGTTGTCTAATCAGCAAACATTGGATCCAGTACAACGTGAAATATACATCTAGTGGCTGTTTTCATGTTGCACTAATGAACTTCTATGTGAAATCTTTGTTATCTGCGCCTTCATGTAATTCATTCACAGCTGTTACCTAACACTCCGGCACAGTATGTTCTATGTTGCATGAAAATAAACTGCAAAAATGAGACCTTGTTCTCCCTCATAGTGTCCTTCGACAAAATGTTTTAATACATCTCGTATGACTCGTAATTTTAAAGGACCACTGAATATTTGAATGTTGATTAATAATTCATAATTGAGGATACAAGTTCTAGACTCCCTTACCACAACTAAGATGTTCAAAGTGAGGAAGGATGAAGGCACCATTCAGTGCAGAGTTAAGGGAACACGGAATCTATGTACATTGTGTGTTCTCAAAAGATCCCGTAGGCATAGAAACGGTAAAATAATGAAGCTTACAAAAATGAAACTAGATAAAAGTTGAGGAAAGTCGAATGTGCTGAAAAACAAGGCAGTAGTGAACCGAAAAATGATTTCCTAAACAAAATCAAAAACATTTTATATGACCAAAAATATAGCCTACCTAAGTTTTCGCTCAGGACTTCACATATTCCCCCTGGGAGCATAGAAGCAGTAAGTTGAGAAAGAAGTTTATAAAACAAGATGTAAGTTGAGAAAGAAAGTAGTGGGTGCTGAAAATCAGGACAGCTGGTAATCGAAAAAAATGTTCCGTAACAATAAGAAACCTATTTTATTTCAACCAGGGGAAGGCCTACTTAACCTTCAACTTGCAACCTCACATATTCCCCCTGGGAGCGCCAATTCTTACAGGTAAACAGTTGTATTCCCTTGAGGGGTGATGAAGTTTGAAGCTCGACAGATAAGTTAAGCTTAGATGGATTTGGTTAGGCAACTCAGCTTTTGGTTCTAGTTGAAAAATAATAATTAAGGGCCTGCATTCTGAAGCCGATTGTGAGGATTACTGTAACTAAATTATCCTACTGCAAACTAAGCGGTAAAATGAATCAAAAATAAGAAAAGCATCTTTCTCCAAAATTTGAACGCTAGGAGCCGTCACGGAATTACTGTGCAGATGCGCATTCAACATACGTTCATGGTTATTTCATGGATCAAAAATAAAATTGCAGCATTCAATAAAAACGGACGTATCTCATAATAATTCCTTAGAAATATATGTAAAAGTTTCGGACGCAAGAAATTTCATTAATTTACTGCTGGATAAATTTAGAAGCATGGGTATACAAAACAACTTACTGTGCAAATACTATAATAATATTTTGTAGTAAGTAATCCTAGAACAACTACAAAGAGCGACTGGAATACAAAGTTCCCTAGCTTCAAAACTGTTATCGCAAAAAGCTGATGAAGCTCGTTTTCATCGACCTCAAAAATGCATTAATTGTAATTTAGTTTGACTAGAACTGTGGAATCTTCAAGGCATAGGAAAAGCTTGCGTTATGGGATTGTACCGGCAAAAGAAAAAACTAAAAAATACGTGGTGTTCGCGTACAGCGCATTCAATACACGTTTAACAGCATAAGTAATTTCATCAAATCAAAAATGAATCATTCGAGTGCATTCTGTTTGAAAAAAACATTTGCTCAGGAATGAAATTTACGCATAATTTTAACGGTAGTGAAGGCTTCAAATAGCCGTAATAACGATCTGAAAATACCTAAATGATGGCCAGACCAGTTTGATGGTCACCGTTCTCATGAGGTAAATTCAACATAAGAAAAAAGGGAAAGACATGAAGTGACGTAACAAAGGACAATTCTTAAGACAAAGAATTTCTTATTTTGATTTAGTTCCCGCCGAAATTTGTTCACACGCACAATTATGCTAAATGAGGTACGGAAATCAATGATACAAAATTAATTAAGTATAAGTAAACATACATCAGATCAAACGGTAAATAAATATTTGGCTACATACTAGTTAACTGTAACGTCTCTTGCACCACACATTCATGCTCTCATAAACAAAAGTGTTATTGTATCATGATGAATCTACAAAACACTTAGATCATCTTTTCTGTCAATTTTAACACGCAAAACTGAAAACAATTGCGAAAAAATAATCGCTGTAATTCATGACAGGATCCTGAAGGAGCAAATCACTCAGATGAGAGAGAACAGGAGTTATAAGAAAACACACAAGCGTGATAGAAAGAAAACATATTACAACGCATGGAGAAAAGAATGACCTTGAATAGAATCAAGAGTATGGCAGGATATAAAACACGTGGAAGCTCCGAGTTGTAAGGCCGTGAAATCTTCTTTAGATTCCTAATTGCTCTTTTAATGATTTAATTCATTTTCTTGAGAAGAGAACGTTACGCAACTAAATCGCTCGTGAACAGCAACATGAAGTGAACTTCTCAACGAAACATTCTGAGCATAAAAACGTTAATTTTTCATAGCTTAATACATGAAGACAGTGACCCAAACTTGATTAGAAATACAAGAATCATATTAATAACAATAGTCTCCAGAATAACGGTTCACATCAAGTTAATTCGGAGATCAGTCAATCAGTCAATGTAACATGAAGTCAGATCGAAAGACACAAGGACTTTTACAAGCAACTCCACGACATCGATCTACCGATACGCTTCCTGGTCCGGTGCGACCGTACTAGACAACTTGAGAGCGTGTGTTGTACTACACAAGTGAAACTAACAGTTAACAAATCTTAGGTTCTGAAAATTGCAAGGTTGAATATGCAAATTTTTGTTGAAGCAAAGTGCACTGCATACCGTTCCTCTTGCATGTTGCCTGCTTTCGGGGAAAAGAATGCCAATTGATTTCTTTTCAGCGTCTCGCCTCTACTCCACAGTTCCATCAAGGTATAAAACAAACGAGGTCCCAAGAATCATGCGGTACCAAGCGCCGTTTTTTTTAAAAACGTTGCAAAATGGCTTCAAAGCTTAGTGATTTTTTTATCCGTGTATCTCAGCAACCGATAGAGGCATTCGACCCTTTTGCGGTTATCTTTCTGAACCTACAACTTGCTATCAAGACAGGGGAAGATTTGAGGATGACAGTGGTGTAAATAAATTAATTTCTCTACGCATGTTCCCTGGTTCCGTAGATTCTAGGGGCCCTCATATAGCCTAGTTTTGATGTCGTTAACACCATCATGAAGGCTAAAAAAAAATTGTACAGAAGAAATATACATTTTGGAAGCTAAATCTGATGTAATATCCCACAACATATATAAGTACAATAAAAAAATTCAAAAATCGCATAGCATGCAGCCCAATACATAATCACAGTCAAATTATTCCAAAGTTTCATTCAGTGTAGCATTTTTCCATCAGGTTTTGCAATGTTGCTTAGGCCTGTGTTGCTTAGGCTTATCGTGTAATTTTAAAGTTCTTTATGCAATTTGTATGTGTTGATGCACACAGCGCACACTCAGTCAAGATTTAATTTCAAAATATTCTTACACATTCTTTGGCATAACTGTTTATTTTTTTACAACCAAATGCTATCAGCAATTTCAAAACAGTTGCATTCTGTACCTTGACGGATCTCGATTAAGATTAGCACATTACTGAAGAATTTCAATGCGCGTTCATATTCCTGAATGTACGGAGAGACTAAGAGAGCGCCTGCCTGTGCAGTTACAGCGATGTGCCCATATGCTTCGACGCCAACAGCACAATTTTTTTCAAAGTAGGTAGTACAGAAAACCAATTTTCTTACCCACCGTTTAATGCAGTCGTCTCTCAACAATTGAGGTAATAATACAAATCCCCAGCATTTATCCCCGTCTATTAAAAAATTCATCCCAACAAACAAAATCCCTCCAATTCTAATGAAAATTTTCTCTTCCCTTTCCTTAATTTCTCAAAATGGAAAATGATTCATACGGACCAAGCTTTTTTCAAGAAATCCAAACCTTACGCTATTCTAGTTCATGATCCATACAATTTTTCCCCCCAACTTGCAATATCTTAATCTTGAATTGGCGAGAGAAAATTTAATTTGCGATATATCGTTCACAAGTTCGCAATTTCATAATAGTTTGGTTCCAACTCTCGCTTATATTTTTCATATAAAAAGCAGCTTTGGTCATCTACAAAAATATCCATCCACCATCACAAATGCTCACAATTGCTGATCATTGTTATAATTATAATAACTAAGAAACAAACGTCATCGCAATTCCGACTACCCCTTCCCCCGCAAGTGCTGTCATTACAACCTCTTTGAACCAGACAAACATGGCCGTAATATCTCCTTCACCCAAAAAGCTTGTTCTTGAGAGAGCACACGGCGCACACCCGAGTAGGTAGCGGCTTGCTGCGCTCCCGTTTCTTGGCCCCTACAATGGGCTGCACAGCCGCCTGTACATCAGCACTGCCAGTTCCATTTGAGGGAAGGCAGCTTTCGTGAAAAACGTGGCCGCACTTGAAGGCTATGAGGCCCCCCAAATTGGCCGTGTGCGCTCCTAGCACCGTTCGCTCACACTGAGGACACAGCGTCTTCTCTTCAACAGTGATTGCTTGAGTTGCAAGTCTTCGCCTTCTTTGGTTGAGCCGCACAATGTCTCGCTTAAATAGACGTTCGCAGCCGCTGTGTAGAGCTAATTTTTTCCTCGTGTCTTCCATTATCTTGTGAATGGAAACCATGAGGCCAGGGATTTCTAAACCAAGAGGAATTTTTCGTAAAATTTCTACTTCACCCACGAACTTGCCCGCCTCTTCTAGCAGAGGTCGGATGTTATCAGAAAAGGAGATAGTGTGGTCGATGAGCGTGTCCCACAGGTGGCGGTCGTTGTGGTGTTTACAGAGTTCTATGGCCCACTTCAAGTCCTTTGCTTCTAACAAGACGAGCGACAAGGCATCTTGCGTGTCGCCTGTACGGTTCAAGAGATACACCGTGTGGTGCAGTAAACCGCGGTCCTTGCAAACCTGCAATGCTTTGCTCAAGTCGTAGTTGTGGGACTCTTTGAGAAACTGCAATAGCTTCTCTGCCTGTTGCTGATCAGCCATGAGCTGAACCAAGTCATCGTGGTAGGGTTTACACTTGTCTTTGTGTTTAGCATAAAGAACCGACAGATACTTGTAGAGTAAATTGCGAT
The DNA here is from genome assembly GCA_014220935.1 of Platorchestia sp. MABIK. Lineage (NCBI taxonomy): Eukaryota > Metazoa > Arthropoda > Malacostraca > Amphipoda > Talitridae > Platorchestia > Platorchestia sp. MABIK. The sequence continues at coordinate 145,085 of JACJUY010000686.1, forward strand.
GAGAGGATAGTGCAGGCACCATTTCCGTCGGCGGCACATCGTTGATATGAGCCATGCACAGCTGAGTGGTTAGCTCCGAATCTAACGTCATCAAATGTACGGCGTAAGTGCCGATACTCGAATAAAGTCCATGTTTTTTGATGAGGCCAAAGATGTCTTTGTGCTCGAGTTTGATATAAATAGCCAGAGCTTTGTCATGCCTCTGCTGATGGGAGTACAAATGAGCTAAGGATTGTAGCAGGTGCACGTTCCAGTTCTGAGTGGCCACTCTCTGCAACACAGCCCCCACTAACCAATTCACGTCATAGCAACAGCTCGGCCATTTCTGTAGAGCCGCTACCAAGCCTTCCTTGTCATTCTCTAGCAAGTCCATGAGCACCTCATTGTAGGTCGCAACGGGCAGAGGCGGTGGGGATCCATGAGGCAAATGTGGGTGCAGAATCTTCAATTTTCTGGCCTTTGAAAAAGCTTTCACTAACTCTTGCCATTCCCCAACATCATCTCGGATAATTCTTCGAGAAACTTTAGCAGCTTCATCGAACATGTCACACTCGAGCAGGTAATTGAGATACTGCCGCCCAACGCTAGCTTCCGTCTGTTCCCCAATAGTTCCACCCTCTTTTTCCAGAAGCAGAAGAGCTTGAGGGAACTTGTGATGTTCCAACAGCCATTGCATGGAGTCACATGGCTCTCGTGGTTTTGCAACGACTAAATCTCGCGGCGATAAGACATACCACCGGTCCCCACCTGATACACACTCCAGTTTGTAGTGTAGAGGGAGGTAATCTTTATACCTGTTTGTACCTAAGATATCTTTAGAGATCTCTTCATAAGACCTCTGTTGGTACTCCAGTAAACGCAACTGAGGTCTCCTCCATTCAAACGGATCGTCAGTGAACTGCTGTGGACCTTTAGTATCTGTTGGAGACGCTCGTGATGACTCCAAAGTCGGGGTTTTGCTGTACGTTAAGGCGATGATCAAAGTGTCCAGCATGCCGATCCCGCAAATATAGAAAGGAGTCGTAAACATGCTTTCTATTTCAACATACAACGGCGGCAGATCAAAAGAGTTGGCACTGGGAGGTGTGATTCTTCCATAGCCTCCAGTCACACCGATGATGCTGCTGCTCATGTAACTTGAGGCTGTTTCAGGAGTGTTTGGCTGTGCTGCGGTCGGAAATGTTGGGCTTCTTATAGCCCAACTGCCTGATGCCACAGAACTCTGATTCTGTCGAGAAGATTCTAACACTGACGGCAAATTCACAGGCTCGTTCTGTGAACCTGAAGCCGAGCTCACTGAGCCCAAGCTATCGGCCATGCTGCACAGGAGCTTGCTCACATGAGGCGACTCGGACTGCCTCGAGCTGGATCCGAACATTGGGGACGATGTTCGAGAACTCCTACGAGAAGTTTGGCCCTGAGGACGAGGCTTGATGCAGCAAACTTTGACAGAGTCTGCCCAGCCAACGAGCAGACGGTTCTCGGATTGCCATCGCAGCTGAGGCGGGAACTGAACGCTGTCCAGCCTGTAAAATACATGAAAATAATAGATGCCAACAATAGCGCATGCAAAGATGTTCCAAACCTGTATGGCCATACATTACCAATGTTACCTGCTATAAGGATCAGCTTATTACAGGTCAAATTTGAGCTTATTATTACAAAATAAAAATTCAAAATAAATTGAAGTCTAATCAAATAACACAAATTTGGTAAGTATTAAATGCCTTACACTATCAGTATTTCTCCACATATTTTTAGCTTGTAACATTATCATTAAACACTTCGAAGTTGATGTACAACTCAAAATAAAATTTTGACAAACAAAGCTAAAAACCAATCATACAAAATGTGTCAATGAAATATCCCTCTTAATTGAGATAGGAACTTGAAAATGGAGAGCGGGACAAGAGTCACTAGATCTAAGATATCTTAGATTATTATTATTATTGTAATAGTTTAATCCCCATCACTACTAAAAAGAGACCCGCACAGTGAGATGCAGTAGCGAATTTCATTTCAAGTACAAGTCAAAAAAGATGTCTTAAAGTCGGAAATGTGCTAATTTAGCAGCCTAGCCACGTGCCCACAAGATCCCCCCAGAGGACTCACGCGGCACTGTGGTCCCTGGGGACGAGGGCGATGGTGGTGCGGAGGCTCATGTGGTACACCCTGACGCCGGTGTCCGTGGCCCAGGCGAGCACGTTGCCCGTCCAGGCGCCGCCCCGCACCGCGCCGCCGCGCACCCCCACGCTCGCCCCCACGCTGCCGCCCACGCTGTCGCTCAGCGCCTGCCAGTTGTAGCCGCTGAAGCGCGCCTTCTCGTACAGCGCCACTCCGCCGCTGTGACCTGCGCACCCACTGACAACTCAACACAAATGGTCGTGAGAACACCGACAATTGGGGGAATGATAACCGTGCATGTAACTTTAATGAGAAATTAACACGATTATGAGCTTTATTCAGTGAACCTAATGAAAGATGATAGCGATGATCATAGATGATATTAATGAAAAGGAAATTTGATCACAAATGACATCCAATAAACCTAATGAAGGATGATAACAAACGACACACAGTAATGTAATTTGAATATTAAAAACAGTAGCAAGTGAAAAGATAGTTTTCACCATTGCAGATGACAATGATAGATAATGAAAATACAAGTAGTTACAATTGTCATACAATGAAAATTTATCATGATCATCTCGTCATCAGACATTGTTTTTTGTCAGTCAAGTGGCAAATTCAGTGACCACAGCACCTACCATCAAAATGTTTCCAAGTCTTAGTTTTTTCAGGTGTCAGATTGAATTTTAAAATCTAAACGTGTATTGAAAACCTACCATAAAAAATTGTCTGTAAAACTGGTCTCATCTGCACAATTCTAAAAACGCATACAAGGCATGAAATGAAAACATTGCAGTGCCTCACACAACAGAACTCAGCTAGAAGTTGCACACAGGATCACACGCTAAACGGGTACACCCAGGAACAGACCTGAGCACAAAGACCCTGCCAATGAGCGTGACTACGGAGACGTGACGGCTACGTGCTTAGAAGTCCAGCACTGGCGCTACAGTGTAGTGCTAACCCCTAAGTTATGGAGAGGAGTATGTCACAAAGCTTGCACGGTTTATTAGCTTGCACAACTATGCATCTAAACTGACAACACAGTGTGGAAGATTTGACTAGATTATAAGTTATCTACAGAATTACAAGTTAACTACAGAAAAAGTGTTCCCAAGAAAAAAAGGAAAGCACCAAGTACCATTTAGTGTGGAATTAAGGAAGCAGGGAATGTATGCACAAAGTGTCGCAACACCCAGCAAAGAGAAACCGACAGATTGAAAGAAGTTTGTGAAAAAGATGAAAATTTAAGAAGAAAGTAATCGATGATGGAAAAGAGGTCAGCAATAAACCAAAAAAGATGGTGAGTCAGAAAATGAAAAACCTATTCTACTACAATAAAAAATAGGCCTTCAATTAGGAGCTTCATATCTTCCTCCTTAGATCGCTTGTTCCCATAGACACAAAATTTGCATCCCTCCTGTAAGCTCATCAAGCCAGATGAAACCTAACAATTTGAAAAAAACTCAAAACAACAATCATGTACGAATGACACTAAAAATCAATATGCAAAAATGTTAAATAACGCTTGACTTTCAACATAACATGAGCTCTCACCAACAGCAAAGCGCGTCGTAGACCTGGATTGGCCAAAACCAGGGTCCAGAATGACGCAGTGCACGGCGTTCGCTTCCAGGGTGACGACTGTGTTGTGCTCGGATGACAGCATACCCTGCACCACGACCTGTCATGAATCACAGCTTAGAGACGGAAGACATGGTGGCACATTGCATGGTCCAACACTGAACAACAGCTACGTAGAAAGAACAAGGCAGGGTCAAACCAGTCTTTTTTCATCGACCATGTGAGGATACTCACGTCATGGCAACGAACCAATAGCAGTGCTCACATTGAATCTGGCAACACTGCTAGACCAGCTTCCGCGAGCAATGTCGTTATTCACTGTATGTAGCTAGAACATTACACACCAAGCAGTTTTTCCGCAGCATAATTCCGAAAATTGATTTCAAGATATTGTTACCAATGGAAAATCATGTAAAATGATTGATAATAGTAATGACTCTGGAAGTTGTTTAGTTGCCCACAATTAAGACAAAGAGTATACAACATTTCAACTTTTAAAAAAAAATGTAAGTTAATGATGTTTAAATACAAGTACCTTACAACACAAAGTAAATAGAAATTTCCCTAAATTTCTCGTTGAAAAGATAGTGTACAAATGCAACATTTGGTAATCAGTCAAAGGATAGATATCAGTATGAATTTAGTCATTTACATTTTCATAACACACAAGCATATTTCCATCCACATCATGTTAATAAGATCAAGAAAAAAAAGGAACTTACCCATGCAAACAAGCTATTTTCTACAGAAATCACCACTGAAAAAAAACTTTAGGTAAAAAAATAAATATCTACCTAATAATTTTGTTAGTTTACCTGGCTGCAGGCTGTCACCATCCACATTCTTTCACTACCAAATAGAGCAAAATTGAAACTTCCCACATGCAGTACTGTGGAAACAGTCTGTTACACATACCCATTTTACAGGAAACATTTCTCAGTAATTAGTTAAGCAAGCAACCTGACCCAACATATCACAAAGTTAGATTAAATGTTAGTTGGAGCCATCCTAACTGCAATAAAGACGTTCCAAAGAGAGGAAGGAGAAAGGCACCATTCAGTACAGAGATAAGGAAATGCTGAATCTATGTACAGAGCACATTGAAGTAGTAAGTTGAGAAAGAAGTTCATGAAACAAGATAAAAGTTGAAGAAGAAAGTAATAAGTGCTGAAAAACAGGACAGCAGTGAACAAAAAAAAAGGATGGTCCTCAACACAACAAAAAACATTTTATTTCAATAAAAAGAAGGCCTATCTAACTCTCAGCTCAGAACCTTACATACTCCTCTGGGAGTGCTAATTCCCCTAAATATAAATAATTGTATCCCCCTGAGGGGCAAACATATCAGAAATGGTCACCTTCCTGTCCTTGGCTCCACTGGCCCAGTAGTCCCCCGCCAAGGCCACCGACACCACCTGAGCACTGTGGGGACGTCTGTGCTGAATTTTGTAGCCCAGGTGGTCGAGGATGACAACAGCTCCTCCCATCGTGCCCAGCACTATCATCTGTGAGGAATGCATTAGGAATAAAAAAACTAGATCAAAACTTGACATTAAAAACATTAAATATGAACACACCAAGAGAAGAACATGATAGAAAACAGTTAAGAGGGAGAGTACCAAGAGATGAGTAGAAATATTTAGCATGACACCTTCACAATAAATTGAAAGTGTGCATGAAGTCAACAGGTTGATGCTCACTAAATTAAGAAGAATGGTTATTGAAATTAAGGCAAGAATTTCATCAAAAAGGAGGACAAAGGTCAAGAAAGCCTAGTTTAAAATAAAACATAGAAAAAATCACAATACCTAGGAGGTAAAGGAAACATCAGGTCAGAAAGTAGGACCACAGCTCCTATCAATTCAGGATATAGTTCCACATCATTGAGGTAACAAAAATGTTCATTTACATACACTTGGATATAAATAATTAGTTTATTCAATTCAAAATAAGCCACAATAAAATAAAACAAAATTAGAGATGTAAATTTGAGAAGCACTGGTTTGATTATCTCCAGATCTAATTTCATACCTAGAATTTATTTGTAGCAATTTTAAGAGAACACATCATGCTTGGTACCATGAGTAGTCAAGAGTCCAAGTGGAAGAATTAAAACTTATTAAATTTACCAACAGCAAAAATGAAGACAGACCAAAAATTTATTAAACTATTAATATTTAATAGCTAACTACAAGTCACTCAGCATAGCTCATTTTGAAAGCAATGCACACAGCTGAGATAAACTCAAAAATATAAGCAACGTGTTTCTAGTTATTGTCATAGGAAGGGACAAAATTCCTACCAAATACTTTGTTAACTAGCTTTCAGGCTTGCATTACAGTAACACTATTAGCTCGTTTTCAACAAGTTAGACCTAAAATGTAGGTAGTATCAAAATCCATAGCTTTGGAATTAATGTATAACTTATGTATATTAAGTCCATATTTGAAACAGTTTACAGTTAGCAAATGCTTTGCAACACTTACTTTGTCATTTGAAACAATTGAGGTGAGACTGTCTCGCTCCAGTAGTAGCGGCAGGTCCCCTCTGACACGTTCATACTTGAGCCGAGGCTCCTCTTCTTCCTCTTCATCTTCAGAGTCTGTGGAGTACTCTTCTGAGCTTGAATTGCCGTTGGATTGTTGAGATGAGTCAATTTCAGCTACTCTAATTTCAGTGTTTTTCTCATCAGTATTTTGAGTTAGGGTATTAGCATTAGTTTCATCAGTTGTTTCCCTATTAGGTTGATCTGAGCTACTCAAACCAGAATTGGCAAGAGAAGCCATAACTGACTGAAATTCAATGAAAATAGTTAATTTACATAACACTGTAAAATGTAATATTTTTAGGCACATGCTACATGTTGAGCTTTACATGGAAATCATAGGATCAAAATTCTGAAAGCAATGTAAGCAATCATTGCAGACCTGATATTTCATCCCAAACTTGATCACTTAGAGATATTTTTGTGATAAAATTATGACTCCTACAACTGATTATCAAATATGGAGCAACTATTGCTTACCCACTTCTGAACGTGTGGAGACTTTTCAGCTCTGCTAAATATCATCAAACTGTCATTCGACATACTTTGACCAAACACAGCTAGAACAGCAACAGAGATGCTCTCTAATTTAGAATTAAAAGATAATAAAAATCCAACCATTTCAAATGCATTGGCATAAATCGTGACAAAATCTTGATTCCAATAATCAATAATTTTACAGCAGAGCTTTTCCAGTTTTATCAATATATGGTTGGGTGGAATACTATAAACAGATAAAATTTAAACAAGATCCAGAATGACAACCTATAACCTTCATGCCTTCCAAGTGATGCTCAGGCATCTCACATTTTTAGCAAAAGACACCCATCACCACTATCCGTTTTCAGAATCTCACAATCCATTACAAGGAAATTAGTAATGGTAGAGTCAAACTCTGGCTTAACTCGGGAGTTAGCCCCGTTGGTGAAATATTCGATAACTAAACCTCCCACTAGATGGCGCCACTAGTCTTAAGCTTAACTCGACGCGAGAAAACCGGATTCACTGCGGTAGCTCAGTTGACTGCGGTAGCTCCCGTGATGGTTGGGTTGGGTTGGGTTGGGTTGGGTTGGGTTGGTTGGTTGGTTGGTTTGGTTGGGTTGGGTGAGTGATACAGAGCCGTGGATGGTGTATCCGTTTTTCTTGCGTCGAGTTAAGCTTAAAACACGTGGCGCCACCTAGCGGCAGGTTTAGTTATTATAACCAACGGGGCTAACTCCCGAGAAACCCCCAAACTCTTTTACATTTCTAATAGGATACCAACTCAGAAATTAGCAAGCCTCAACAAAAGCATTTGATAAAAAGCAGTGTAAGAAAATAGAACAGATGAGAAATGAAACAAAAACAAAGAAAAATGAAAGAAAGAACTCAATTATAGCTTCCTATAAATAGATGGGAGAGGTACTGACTAAGTATGGTTGTAACTTACCAGATTGTAAGGACTTGAAAATGAAAAAACTGATTGGTTTTTACAGCAATTAAGGAAAGCCTGTGCATCCAGGTAAATTTCAGTTAGGAAAAAGAAATCACCAGTATCAATTTAATATGATTGTAACTTGCAATGTGAGCCGATGGTTTACATAGGAAATTTTTATAATGCAGCAACTAGCCTAACCGGTCGCAACTACATTTTTATAAATACCGCATCAAAGCTAATTAGTTAGATAAGTTAGTTTAAACCTCACTAACTACAACAAAGACATTGCAAAGAGATGAAGAGTAAAGGCACTATTTAGTATGGAGTTGAGGAAATGCAGAATCTATGCAGAAGATCTGTTCCCACACCAGATACCCTATGCATAGAAAGAGTAAATAAAGAAAGAAAAAGATTATCAAACAGAATAAATTTAAAGAAAAAGTCATGGGTGCTAAAATATAGAACAGCAGTGCAAAAAAGAAGATCCTTTACAATACAATATACATTCCGTTTTAACAAAAATTATAGCTCAGCTTAGGATCTTGTAATTCTATACTTGGAGAGCTAATTTATTATAAATCCAAAAGCTGTATCTCTCTGAGGGGTTAATCAAATCTAAATTAACGCACAATGCAGTTTATGCTTGTTTTTTTTTTCAATTTCTTAACACACTTGGCTTTAAATTGGAGTTGAATATTGTACTACCGTTTAACCTATTCCAGTTGATATGTTAAAGCTTAGCAGCTCACACTGATGCAAATTTTCAGCAATACATGTGTATTGCCTCACAAGTACCTTAACATTAAAACTCTTTCTATATATATCATATACCTATGTTAAGTATGAAATAAGTGCGTATATTAGTTGATATAAACCTGTTAAACGATGTTTTGAATGTTTCACATTAACTACATTCATTAGACAAATTTGTCATTACTACCTTATGAGTATATTATGCCTCATTATTCATAATAGTCATCCATTTATGCCCAAATTTGGCCGAATTGATCCAAGAAAGAATGAGTCGTAAAGTACTAAGGAGTATTATTTTCTTCATCTTTTTATGTCTCTTATTAAATGCGCACCTTTGCAGAGGCTTCCATTCCTAAAAGAGCACGTAATCTCACTTAACCCAACAGCCTGTAAATTCTACATCAGTTCTCTCATAAAATTATACTCCACTGATGTTTTAACATTTTTTTTACTTGAAAACACGATCGTTTGAGCACAAAATTTACCCACGATCTAGCTTTTACAATAATTCTCGGTACGTACACTTCCATAGTACTAACCTACCGAGTGCGAACGAGCACATCCTACAACAATAACTTGAAAGGAAGTGTTACCCTAAAATTCCGTGATCCTTATAAGGCGGATACTTTTTAGGTTACCGCTTCAAAAGTATTTGAAAAACGTGCCCAATTCAAATATTTTGTGGTTATTTAAGATTTAATTAATTTAATAACTGTGTGTTTGCGATACCGTTTATTTGAAGAGAACTTGCACCAATGCATCAAGCAAACGGCATTGCTATCCCCATCATATATGACGACGGATTTCCATTGTACATAAATTGCAAATAGAGATTGTTATTGTACAAGGAATTTAACTATCATTAGTTACAACTGTTTGCACATTGATAAATATTTTTGCTAATAGAAAGTTGATACTAGTTAAAAAAATGGCAAAACCGCTAACGCAAGTCGCGTATGTGGTCGAAATTTAGCCCGCCGGTTTTATTTCACTATGCAAACACACCAGAAGTCGAAAAAGATTATGTACAAATCTGCTTGCAAAGTTATATCAACGAACCACTAAATTTATACATGAATTTTTTTATTTAAAGTCATAACTAGTGCGGAAAACAGCGCGAAGATAAATTTTCTACACACACATCCAGGATGACCACAATGCTTCCGTCATCACAGGCATTTGTGGCGACGTAAGCATTCGTAGAATTGCAGTCTCAAAAAGAAAACTAAGTAAAATGGGTGACAGTTGAATCCTTGTTTAACTGCAAACTTTAGTAAAATGCAGCTTAATTCTTTTTTCGGTTAAAATAAACCTCCCCTCATTTCTGCGTGAACTTAAAAGAATGTGCGACATTTCATGTGAGTGAATTATTTTATTTTATTCTTCAGCAAAATATACCGAAGACACTAAGCAGCTGGGCAGTTCAGAAATACGCTTGAAGTTTGTAGGTGGAACCCTACTTTGCTATTCTCAATTACCCTAAATTAAAGGATTTCCTTTACCAGTACTGATTAGCCAGGGAGTCATTCTTACCAAGGCTTGCTGTACATGTTTCAGTTTGGGAGTTGCGTTCCCGAAATTACCCTGTGGATCAGCTGATCGCCGTTGGCCCAAAAGATTCTGAATTGCACCGAAGTGATTGCCAATTAAATCATTTTTCTACCTAGATGCTAGCAGCACAAGTAAAATGTGCTGGAGAAAAATACTTTAGAAATATTGGATAGATAACGTGTATCTCTAATTATTCATGTAACAGGATATTTTACTGGTTTATAACTCAGGGAATAGTTACAGCACACTCATTTCTACGTTCAGTGCTAACTTCTTGGGTCGTCTTTTCAGAAGTTTTTAGATCTCTAAAGCATCTTAGTCATTTATCATAATGTCAGCAGTAAACAGTGTTTTCATAAGCGCTCATCGTACGTTGGCAACCAAAATAATGTATCATCCAGCTTTGCAACTGCCAGAAGTCTCTGTCAGTTTTAATGAACTCTTTAGCCGAAAAAGAACTTCCAGCCAAGAAAGCACATTTGACAAAACATGGGATGAAAAATGTGCAAAAAATCCACGCTTACACAACAAGTCAAAGTTTCGCCTTTCTGGTAGCTGCAAATCAGATGGTAAAATTATTTTGATGTTGGGACTTACGTCTTATAAAGAACTGTGTGTTACTAATTTGAGTGCAAATTTTCAAACCTTGATGCAGGACGGACTCAATGACTACGACGATAAATATTCTTATTTATCGCAAACTCTCGGTAAGTTGGTCTTCCAATGACGTTTTGATATTTCAGTGCTGGTTTTTTACCATTGCGGGTGAATTGCTATATTACTTCGCAAAATTCCAAATGAAGTCTTTCGTAAAATAGAATAAAATTTATTTTTGCAAATACAAACTTGTAACCATGCAGCAATAACTGCATATCTGTTTCATGAACGTGGGCTGTACGGTATTTACGGAATGAGAGGGGTTACTTCAATATTGTAATATTTTGTTTACATTCTCAATGACTGCCATAATGAGCAGTGTCGCGGTTTTCTTTTAATCATATTACCACTCTATCACTCCCATAACGAGTAATTTTGAGACATTGTTTTAATTATATCACAACTCTATTACTCCCATTAATAGCAATGTCGTGATATTCTTATAATTACTTATGCTATTACTTCAAGGTAACTACTGATCACAACCAAAATCAGTTTGTAGCTCTTCGTACTAAAAAATTTTTATTCCAGCAAAAAAAATGTGAATCGAAGTTTTCAAAATGTTAACATTGCTCACATGGTTATTTTTTTATTTTAGCTTACTTATTTCCGGTAGTAAAATTACATCTGGAGTAAAAAGGATTGATAGAATAGAGCGCACCCCAGTTTATTAAAATCCCATATAAGAAATTCTTAGTTCAAACGAAACCCTTTGGTAATGTTCAGCATTTACTCTAAATACCAAGCAACGAAAGCATGAGAAGAGTTCAAGCTTTTTTCATTCCTTTACACATGAATTAAATTATGAATTGCCTAGTTTACCTTGCCTGGACACCGCTCCAACACCTGAGGTAACGCCTGCGACACCATTGCACGCCGGTTGTGAACACCTCATCAGCTGCTGCGGACCAGTTACAAATTACAATAGCATGGCCTTGTGCAGCTTTTTAATGCTGAGTACTCTGTCAGATTGAACTGCCTCTTAATTATACGTAGAAAAATCATGACGGAAATTTGAAGTGATTGGCATTTAAAATCCCAGGGTCGTCTTTTGAAAAATCCTAAATGTTTCTTGAAATGGCATGTTTGAATAACGTGATCGCGTTTTGAATACATATAATTGTGTTCCGAAATTTAATTATGAAGAACGCGTTTTCCAACCAATATTTCTTCATTTACTATGAGTGGAAGGACAGAATGTAGCAAGAGAAACAAGCTGAGGCTCATTCTCATGTTGTAACTAAAGTCCTGTGACGTCAGACAACAAGTCCCGTGATGTCAGACAAGTCCCGTAATGTCAGACAACAAGTTCCGTGATGTCAGATAGCTATCACGAATAGGCACTAAAATAGGTGCGGATGTAAAACTGTAACACTCAAATTTACAGGCTTTAATTTTCATGTGCAGGCACCGGCATATTTGTTGGCTCAATATCTCAATAAGCGCCCTTTTCACAGAAGCGTAGTCGCATGAGGCAGCAGATTTTTTTTGATATGTTATCAGTGAGATAAGGGCAAATAAAAAAGTTTCTTTCATGCAATATTGGCTCTACTATCGGACGAGGCATTACCAATGGCATCGTTAATATGTATGTTTACATCGCAGAAACAAACATTGTTTATGATAATTTTTGATAATTGAACATGTAATAGTTTTTTATCACATCTCTAAAATTAGAGTAAACTCTTGTACGTTAGAACACTTAAGATTTTCAACCCGGTAATGGTCAAAGAAAGAAAAAAAGAAATGAAAAAGAAAAACCGTTTATTTCCAAAAACGTTGCCACATGAGATACATGCCAACATACTGGCTTTTAAAAATTTCTTAATATAAGACGTCCTAAGACAAACGTTCCATACGAGGAGTACTAATAGACAAACTATCCGAAGTGTACGAAAAGATAAACCACACGAGGCATACTAATAGACAAACTATACGAGGCGTACTAATAGACAAACTATATGAGGCTTACCAATAGACAAGCCATACGTGGCGTGCTAATAGATTAACCCTGTCAAGGCATAGCTAAATAAAAAATAAAAGATATCATCTCTTTGACAAAACGAATGTATTCACCATGAATGTTTTCACCATGAATGTATCACCGTGAATGTACTCACCATGAATGTATTCACCGTGAATGTATTCACCGTGAATGTTTTCACCGTGAATGTATTCACTGTGAATGTACTCATCGTGCAAGGAGACAACATTTTCCGTCAGCTGGAGTTAAGATTCTGACAATTTTACCTCAAAAGAAAATAATAGCATGAGCCGTCATAGAATTTCTTTTAATTTGGTTCCCACTGTTTTATATTATTCAAATTTTAATCTGAGCGTCAAAATCCCATCTGAGCTAACATCCTTTAAATCATAAAGCTATTTGTAAGCCTAAATTATTTCGACTCTTAATTTTTATGCATGAGAAATCAGCTCGATCATTTGAAGGCTCCATTCGTAATTGATGTTGCGGAGTGCTGGAATCATTTTTGTTTACACGCCGTAAGTTTCTTATTTATTGTACCGTATTGCAGGGTAGGAGATCAAAGTTGCACTGTATATCCTAGATTTCGCCGGACTAGTGCTTCACAAAGAAACAGTATTAAGTTATTTGGCTGGTAGTAAAAGTTTTCATGCTCTGAAACCGAAAATTCTGCCTGTATTGTTAACGCTTCTTTCTATTTGTTTGTTTTGCTTCAGATCTTTGGCGGTAGTGATAAGATTACTTCTTTGGTATGCTACGTCGTTGGAGTAGTATTCATAGTGTGTTGGACACGCCGATTATTCCATCCGATGTGTATTACACGGCATTTTTATTTGAAAAGTTGAAGCGCCGGATTTTGGTCCATTCAAGTGATCAGTTCAGGTCCGTTTGAGTGGTAACGTCTTGCTCTTTGAACGCCCTGTGACCGAGTTTCGTGCCATATATGAGGTTGTGGATTTTGCTGACTGTACCGAAATTGAGGTCGTTAATGTAGATGAAAATGAGTAGCATAGGCCGCTGTCACACGGAGACCAAATGGTAACGTTTTGTCATAATTTTCTACAGTCAGCGGCACCAATCGGTCTGTCCAACGCCACAACACCGTCAGATTTCAGCCTTAGTTTGAGACCAGCATAGTCATACCATGATTTCAGAACCGGAAATCATGGTATGACTACACTGGTCTCAAACTAAGGCTGAAATCTGATGGTTTCGTGGCGTTGGACAGGCCGATTGGTGCCGCTGACTGTAGAAAATTATGACGAAACGCTACCATTTTGTCTCCGTGTGACGGTGACTTCGAATCTAGTATTTATTACGGATTCGGGAAAATAAATGCTCCGTTCGATTTTTTGTATGACATACTGTATACCTGTCATTAGCAACTCAAAAACCAATTGCTCCATAACATAGGAACTGGATTTTGCTACGGAAATGCTAGTACATATTTCGTAACATAGTTATCATACTAGTTCATTCGGGTGATAGGTACGTACCAGCAATTTTTTAACATGGGTACCAGTTGCTTCGTACCGTAGATTCCACTCACTATATTTTGTCACATATTTTTCTGTTTATTTTGTAACATAGGATAACCCTTACTTCGCAACAAAAAAAAAAACAAAAAAACCTGACCGCCAAAACGTTAACAGACTCATGTTAAGTCCGTTTTTCGCTTTCCAGGAGTCGGGATCCTGCTGTTGAGTTCTGACCGCCATCTGCTGCTGCTCCGTCGGTCCATGTGGACTGGAGAGGCAGCCGGAAAGTGGGATCGACCCGGTGGCCATCCAGAACCTTCCAATGTTGTGGAACTCCTGCAAACGCAAGAAATCGGAAAAGTTGGTCTCGCTGACAAAGACGATAGCACAAATACTGGGAAACAAAATTCTCAGAGCCATCTGAATGATGCCATCCTGAGGGAGGTGAGTGTTAATACTTGAATATTTGCTTCATTATAGGGTGCAGGATTTTTTTAGGTGTCCCAACTTTTCTATTTTTAGGGAAGTTCAAATTCTTTGGGTATAAATACACATATTCGAAGGCCTTCTGGTGATGTAAATTATGCATCAAAATACCCTCGTTGACAGAAATAAAGACGGTGTTTTCCTATGCGTAGATTTTCTCGCAGGATGATTTTTTTAATTTGAAATGGCGTATTAAAATCGTTCTCGAGAAAAACTCATAGGGAATAGAAGCGTATGGAATAAAAATTTTTTGTACAATAATCGGACAAAATAAGTTAGCCCTTTCAAAAAAGCCTTGAAGTTTTAGCAGCTTCGTTTTGCTGCAGTAGACGGAAGAAAAGAATCTTTACTGTCAATTATCAGAAAATCTGTGTGCACAGTAAGTAAAGTCTTACAGGTCATTCATGCATGGATTCACACGCACAGACTGATTTTGGCAAATCTGTTCAACATTACTAATGAAAATGACTGTTATTCTTTGCCAGGAATATTATTCCATTGCTCATTTTGCATTCGGTAGTTTTGCACAAGTGTTCGCTGCAATTTTGATCAAGTGAGAGCAAGTCAGGTGTTCCGTCCAGACCCCGCTACCATGTCCGCATAGCCAACGCTTCAGTTTAGGAGCCAGTGCTGGGCAACGTAACTGAATGAGAATTTTAGCCTAGTAAATCCGTTTCCAATCTTTGTATTCTGCATTTCTAAGATATGGTGTCGTGAATTCATGAGAATTATTCATCATTCATGAGCATTATTCATTATTCGTGAGCATTATAACCGTTGACTTTTTTGGAGCTCCATCGAAATCACATGTTGCGATAACTGTAGCGGCCCCCAAAGCACAGTTTATTGTCAGGCTTTATTTATTCTCTGTGATACATTCATACAATTGTATTATGTGTTACATATTAATTACCCGTATAATTTATTGAATACTGTATAGTATATTATCTTTTGAAAAGCAACAGCAGTAAAGTCATTTCTCAAAACCATAAAAATAGGCTGGTTGAGATAGAACTACTTGTGTACCCAACTAAGCTCAGTGATCTTTATGGCATCTTATGGAGACTTTGCCGTACGTTTACAATTTTATTTAAATGAAATTTTAATCTAGATGACTTAACTAAACGTGCTCTAGACTGGTCGAATACGTATTTATATGATGTTGGATAAAATAATCCTGATATCGTAATATGGGTTTCGTTACATTGGGGCCAATTTCCTGTTCTTATAATCTAAATTTCTTAATATAGAGATGATTTCCCTAATATCGTTATGTAAATTTCCTAATATAGAGATGATTTCCCTGATATCGTTATGTAAATTTCCTAATATAGTAACAAATTCCCTGATACCATAATCTGAAATCCATAATATCGTAACACTGATTTACACATTATGAAGCACATAATAGAGCATGCATTTTACGTACGAGGTGTGGGGCTCCATCATCAGTGAGGCGGTGGACGAGGCAGGGCTGCCTCCCGCCCGGCTCACGCCTCCGCAGGTCCGCCTCCTGGGGGTTACCCACAACACCGACGCCGGGGACCGACCCAGCCTCGAGTTCTTCGCCAGGTGACGAGAATTGGTTGCATGTAAAATCTAAGATAAAGCTAAAAACATCGCCCAAAAAGCTGAAAAAAAGCTGAAAAGCACAAAGTAATAAGGTTAAATTGGAAATTAACCAAGGTTATGAGCTAAAATTTACGAATCATTTAAAGGGATAATCTCTACAAAAGTTGCCGCTTTCTGACAACTCCGGCTGAAGGTTTTAGCGTGCCATTAATTTTCAAAGTGAATGTTTGTTTATATGGAGCATTAGTAGTTGTACTGCAAATTTCGCTATCTATTTATAAAATTGTGCATTTCCCTTCAATTCGTTTTGCTAAACTTCAGCAAAAAAATTTATTACAAATGAGTCGATTTGTTTGTGCTTTACTGATGTACGACTAGGCCAATTTTTTTCTTCTCACAAATTAAGAACGAAACAGCGCGCGTGGGAGAAATTAGTTCGATTAGTTCCAAATTTTAAGTTAGAACTCAAACTTCGAATTCAAACCTCACATCCACCATTTCAAACCAAAAAATCTGTTAAAAGGGTGACGTGGTGTTAGTTAGTGAACCGACATGTTAGTGGTGCTCCGAAATGGATTCTATTATTTCCTACTGAGCTATTGTATTAACTACGATGCTCTAAATGTCCTCTCATCCGTCTGACAACATTTTGTTCCCCCAGTGTCAAACGTTTAAACGTGGAAACTGTTTTTCAAATGGACTGTTTGAATGCGTATTTTATGTGTTTTGATGATTTTATTTTGAGTTTGAATCTCACACTTTAGTATTGTGTCTTCACCTTATTTTAAACGGTTCTGAGACAACAAGGTACGAGTTTACCTCTCACCATGGCGACCACTAACTTC
>JACJUY010000686.1:184188-199293 GCA_014220935.1 Platorchestia sp. MABIK
AGTAGAGACTGTGGAAGTAGAGACTGTGGAAGTAGAGACTGTGGAAGTAGAGACTGTGGAAGTAGAGACTGTGGAAGTAGAGACTGTGGAAGTAGAGACTGTGGAAGTAGAGACTGTGGAAGTAGAGACTGTAGTAGAAGAAAGTATAGGGAGAACTCCTCCACTTATTGAGCTTACACTTCACATAGTGCTATTCCTTGGGTTGAAAAGCCGAAGGTTTTTTCCTTTATCACAATAGCAATAATGAAGCAATAGATAGAAAGATGTTTCCTACCTGCACGCGTTGGTGGCGAGGAATTGCGGGATGGTGCTGAACTGTGTCTGCTGTGCGGCGCTGTGCAGCGTCGGGCACTGGCTTAACGGGACGCACACTCCTGAGGCCGAGAGGTCGACTCAAGTTTAATTTATATACCATTTAATTGTGTAAAATTCTTAATTTTATAATATTCCAAAAGCTACAATGTTCTAGAGTGGGAGAAAAATCTGAGCTGGATGTAGTCACAAAATTGCTTTGGCAGGTTTTACACTAGTTCTAAAATATTCCTAATCTTATGAAAACTATATACCAAAAGCGACAATTTTCTAAAGAGTCCGAAAAACCTGAATTAGATTTATTCATAAAATTGTTTGGCAGGTTTAACATAGATTTTTTGAGTGCCAAATTCTCGTCACCAAGTGCGAATGCCACACAAATGCACTATAATTATGTTTGTGAAGTCACCGAGTACCTCGTTCAGAATAAGTAGTGATGCAGATCCCACCAACTTCAGGCTGAAATTTTTTTGGAGAGTGATCTGCTAGAAAAAACTCGGGATCTAACAAATTTGCTGTGATGTCCAAGTTCTCCCGGAATGATCTCCATTTGGATGGAGATGAATTTGATGAGTTGCGCAGTTCGTCGATGAAGCTGAGTACTTTGCTGTGAATGTCTACAGCAAGAGATGCATTTCGCTTTCCGTCAGAAACTTGCTTCAGGTGGAGGACGAATTTGTTTAACTTCTCATGCGTGTAATTTTTGCGTTGAAAAGAACTAGATTGGAACGGTTCTTGAAAGGACAACCCAGTTTCATTTCCGTTCACGGGCTTATTTCCAGAATCGGAGGACCATTTATTTTTCCCAGGACTAGGTTTCAATGTACTGATAGATTCTTTTTTTACTACTTTCGAACCTTCCCTTTTTTCCGAAGTTTGAGGTTCTGGTATAGTGGAAGTTGGTTTCGGAAGTGTGCTCTCTAGGAACGTCAGTAGCGGCCGCTTCCAGCCCGACAGGTGAAGTTGAGTCGTAACTCGCGGCAGCTTGCGACTGAACGGCCGCCTCTCCAACTGAGGCTCGCTCAAAGAATTAGGGAGCAGGACAAAATTTGGCTTAGTACGAGTCGCTACTTGCTTTTCTTTCAGATTCAGTCCATTTGCCAAATGGGCAAAAGGCGATTTCGTAGTCTTAATTCTTTTTGTTGTGAACGGGTTAAAAAATGAGGATGTGTCTTTACCGTAAAGTTTTTCCAATTTGGTCAATCTGTTCCTTATTTGTATTTCTATGGGCTTCAGGTTTGGAGCATTGAGTTTAGGGTGCAGAGGAGCGGCTAGCAGGACAGGGGGACTGACGCCAGGCGTAGGAGCTGTGGTGAAAGCAGCAGCAACCTGACCTGAAAAATACAAGGCTGCCTGTACCCACTGAGGCATTTTGACGCGTTGCCCGCGTGTTGGGCCATATGTGTACCAGTAGGTAAATTGCTCATCCACGTACCGGTATACATGAATGACATTTCATCTGTTTCGCAACCTTTAAAAAAAAATGGTATCATACGAGGTGAAATGTAATAGTGCAATTGCATTTTGATATTTCTTAGCATGGATGAAATGTACTGGAGCAGAAAAGTCACTTTCCCAATTCTGCTACTTGCAACCTAACCAAACCAACCGTTAACCACCGCGGAAACTCGGTAAGCGTGTTAAATCTTCGACCGCAATTGTTAAAAACTGAAGTTTAATATTCGACTCAAATTTGAAGTCAATTCTAATAAGCAATTTTGAAAGTAGCGAAGATTAAGTGAATCATGCCCTCATATAACATAAATTATGTATTTATGAAAATTGAGTTTGAGCCATCTGGGTACTCAGCAGCATTGTGAAAATCCTTTCCGTGGCCACCGGTGGCACACGTTCCGGCCAAAGTGATACATGAACGGCAACGACGGAAATGATCCTGACAGTGAAAGTTATGTTCTTAAGTTCGTGACTGAACAGTTAAGCTTGAGATAGGCCGCATTTTGCATCTTTAATTGCGCCAAAGAAATTAGCGAGAAAACTAAATTGCAATTGACAGGAGTATATAGATTAAACTCGACTAGATTGTTTAGATTGAGAAAAACATATAACAGATTCGATTGTTTAGATTGAAAAAACTATATAACAATCTTGGAAAATCTAGATTCATATTTTTATAATAATCTTGGAAAATCTGGATTCAAATTTCTGTAAAGTTACGATACAATTCCGCAGTATTTTCACAAATTTAGGAAACTTTCCCTCCAAAGTATACGCACTGAGAAAACAGCTGTGTGACGCCAAAAACAAAAGAGCGAAGGCCATGGGAACATTCATATATGCATGAATTTTATTTCCCCATTGTCTACGCCTAATTTTGTGAGTTCCGTTCGCATTATTCAAGAGCAGACGACAATTTTGACAATGCTCTCACTTTGACGATCGCTCTCACAACCACGCCGTGCAAATTCCAAACAAAGAGTGAGCTTCATCACTTGGAATGCTGAACTATATGATGAGAGTGACTCTTGCCTCAGTCGCACCGCCGCCGCAACCGTGACATGAGGGCTGACCTCAGCTCAAGCTGCTCGTTACAGATTACAGTCACGCTCAACCGCACGTGATGCTTACACTGACTGAACACGCCTCTTACACATCAAGCCGGGAGCGAGACGAACACAGATCCAAGTCGGGAGCGAGACGAACGCAGATCCAAGTCGGGAGCGAGACGAACGCAGATCCAAGTCGGGAGCGAGACGAACGCACATCCAAGTCGGGAGCGAGACGAANAGACGAACGCAGATCCAAGTCGGGAGCGAGACGAACGCAGAGGGTTGTAGGTAAGGCGAATGGTAAGAAAAAATCATTTATTTAAAAAAAAAATTGATTCATACACGAGATGTATTACGACGCAATGGAATTTAAAAATTTCTCAGTATAAAGATCTTTAATTGATAGACAAACCATACGAGATGTACCAATAGACTAACCTTGTCGGGGATTAATTGGCGTGTCGGGAGCTGATTACGTCATTGAAAGAAACTATAAAAAATAAGAAGGGATTGAAAAAGATGGCGAGTTGAGACACTTGGTTCGACGAAGGTGGACTGCTGTACCGCATGCGCAGAAAAATACGCTGGTTTGAAAATGGACCAAAGGCGCGTCAAATCGGGGCGGTGCACCTCAAGTAGAGTGAGACGGAGAAATGGTTTTGGTGCGCTCTTGCCTTGAGGCACTTCATGAATGTTGACTTAGTTCTATCTGAGGGGATTTGTAAATTTTGCTCTAAGCATACAGTTGAGGCTCTTTTGTGCTAAGGTTCACCGCAATTTTTAGAAAATAATTGGACGATGAGTTCACCAGCTATAGTTGATTAGTTTGTTGGAGCTTAAAGTGCATCGGTGGTTTAGAATAGGCATTAAATTTAGCCAGGAGATGTTCATTAATAGTCAAGGCATGGTCCACTCAGCTTTTATTCTATTACTCGAGGTTTGCTGTGGAGGACAACCGTTATTGCTTCACTGCGTGGCATGTTCGTGCCTTGCACTCGAAAAAAGAAGCTGAAACTTACATAGGAAATAACTACCACATGCAGCATTATTATCGACTAGATTACTCATGACGCTAAAGCTTAAGTAGAGCAGAACGTTGGGTAGACGCCATCGTCCACACTAATCAGGAGTTCACTCCGCCGCGTTGTGACACAGACCTAACTGATTACTAGTCCTCGAAACTGACGAGAATGTCACACCAGATCGTGATCCATGTCTGAATTTATTACTCCATTATTTAATTTTATTCTCTCATTTCGGCTCTACTATCCAGGGTGACGCAATAACTCATTTTTATTTTACTTATATAAATGCAGCGATTTAAAATGCATGTATCAATGAGTTTTAAGATGAAACTTTTAACTTTCAACCATGTTCTTCTTGTGTTACTCTGAATTGGTTACCCCATTACTACCAATTTGCACCAGTTGCTGCCACTGGAACCTCATTCCAGTCCTCCCACTCGGTCAGACTGGATGTTTGCAATATGCAATGTAGTTTTTGCATCTTCTGCGCGTAAAAATTTAATTCTGGAAGTGTTAATGCACTACTGCTTCGGTCTCTTGTTGTTTGGAAGAGTTGAGAACACCTTATCTGCAATCCACATTTTCAATTGTTAAAAAATAACTGCGTATTCTTTCGTTCGTTCACAGGTCCGGGTAAGGTTACGTTAGGATAATTTAGGTTAGCTTAGAACTTATTAAAAAAGGTTGGGATACGTTGAGTTATCTTGGAATGGCAAAGATAAGGTAAGATGAGTGGGCTCTAGATAAATCAGGTCAGGTTCGGTACAGTTTGGGTAGAATAGGTAGTTATTTATGCAAAAAAAATAAAATAAAATCTGTCGACAGTCTCATGGGTCTACTTAATAAAAGGCTACCCTAGATTCTGAGAGAAAACCTTAACTTACATTATTAAAATTTTCACGGGGATCTTGCGTCATGGATCACGACATGGTGTGACACGTCAGTTTAATTGCCAATCGAGGATTAGTAACCGATTGTGCATCTCTGACATCACGTGGAGGAGTGAACTCCCGACCTAGGAAGGGACGTAAAGCTGGACTGCGAGCGCTATCTTGCAACTCATTCTACTCATGTAATACTGGTTAGGAAACTAGAGCTTTGGATCGCGTGTCGGCCAACTGTGCGCAGTAGAGCTACACACGCTACGAGACATGCGGTAGACCGCTCACTCTCGCTGTCACGGTCCTTCAGTCTCGCGCCGAGGCTGACGATCGACGGTCGAAGGATCTTCGAGTGCGTGTTCATGTCTCATTAATTTTGCGTGCGTGAAGAGAGGTTCACTTTTTTTGGGTTGCGCTCGCGTTTCATTCATATCTATTCAAATCGCATTTGCGAGCGTCTGTTCAGATGGTTATGCGGCTATGTGAATGAATTGCAGCACATAGTTTTACGCACTTAAAAGCTGAAAGACGATTTTGGAATTTTAACATGAGTGAAATAAATGCCCGATGAAACGTATGGGTGAAAATTACCTAAAATGATAATCGATGGCTTGAAATGCCTAATTTGGATGCTGCTTCTGGTTGACGACTTTGCAGGTATGCGACAGACTCCATTTTCTCACATTCCAGGTCATTAATCAAATCATTATGTTTTTAAATTTATTTTTTCACGTCAGTTATTTGTACGCCCCTAAATAGATGTTTTTCTTCTAATATGAAATCTGTCAATTGTCTTTCAGTCACCGCAAGTTCGTCCTCGCCAATCTCGTCTCAGCCCAACTCACAAGAAGTGAACTCGATAAGAGATTTGTTTAGGCTGACATTTGGCAAAGGATTTGAAGAAGAAGAAGAGCGTCCCGCCTTGAGCCCTCAAACTGTCATTCCGAATGGGACATCTCAGCCAACGACTCCGAATCCGCCCCTGCAAGTGTCAACGCTCGCAGCTAGTGCAGCAAGTTCCAAATTACAAGAAAACAACGCCAGGACCATTAAACCTGACGAAGCAAAAAACCATCTCGCTAAGGCTCCGGGATTGTTCGTAGACCCCATTCCTTTCAAATTTTTGGCGCACCACCACAACCCTACGATCTATAATTTCCCTTCCTTCAGCGCCCTTCTCTCGCCAGTACCAAATACTTCGAGCCAAGTAAACCAAAACACTCAGTCTAGCACTTCACACGGTCTCTTTTCCGGCAATGAAGAGGTTCAAAATGCAGTTAGGAGCAACATTACAGGAACTCCTGTCACACTTCAAACATTTACGCAAAATTCTGAGCGACAGCCTCCAGCTCTTCAAGAAGTTCCCTCTACCACAGAAGTATCACCGTTTGAACATTTCCTCCGTTCGTTATCAGAGAATCTTTCTGAATCTGCGCAACTTGATGACATTACGTCGCTTCCTACCTTCCCACCGCCACCAGTTTTTATTCCTGATGAATATGGAGGAACTGTAGACACAGCAACTGAGATATTCCCTACATTTCCTGGCATCTCCAGTCCACCAACATTTATGACAAATCCAGCCGCGTCTTCCGAAGACCAGTTCATCATTGGACAATCTCCAGCTCTACCCACACGGCCACCAGTTGAGCCCGACCTCTTCGGTAGCAAACAATCTCCTGAGACGCTTCCTTTTGACCCAACATTTCCCGGTCCTTCAAAACCAAAGCGTTTCCAGCCGCAAGTGGGCGGGAGCTGCATATCGTTCACTGGAGAGAGAGGTTTGATGAATGTATTTGCTTGTATTATAAGAGATAGTCATTATTTATTTGACTAAAATTGTTTGTTGAAGCAACTTGAATGTACTGTAAATATACTACGAATTTCAAACTGAGTTTTCATCAGCGCCGACTATATCACGTTGCTTGCGATTTTCCCATCGGTGGGTCTTCTTTAAGTTTTTCCTGCTGCGGAATTACCCATCGATGGGTCGTTAGAAAAATTTTAACAATCTTTTAAAATAAAGGGTATTTAATGGACCCAGTTAATATTTGACATTTATAATATTCCTAACACATTTTGACTTTAAATTTGAGTTGATTATTGAATTTCAGTTTAACCCATCACAGTCAGCGTGATATATCATTGAGCAAAGTGCTTCATATTAATCACTGAGCACAGGTGTCGCATTACAGGACTGTGCCTGCCTCTGGAGCAGTGCCCAGCTCTGCGGCCGCTCGTGAAGCAGCTTCACAACAAAGAGCTTCTCGTTGTATTACTGAACAATGTTTGCAGGTGGGCAAGCCGCTGTGTTGTAGTTATAGTATTTTATGAGGACTATTTGTGTAATGTTTTCCTGGGGTGGTCGTAATAATTTACTTTGCCAAGGTTCGTTTATAATCACTAATTTCTGACGCACTGGAGCACTACGTTTATCTTTGCAAAATATTATACGGCATTCAATATAATAGGCTTTAATCATAACAGCTGGGAATGCAATGTGATCAAGTAGCATGGGAGGGGCGGTTTTCTCAACCTAATCATAGGTTACGATCGACTTGTTAGCGAATCTACTTGTCTTCACAACACACAGATTATGTGGCTACTGGAAACCCAACATACCAAAGTGCCTTGCCTCCTATTAGTTAAAGCCTTCACGAAACATACCAAACATTATGCGTGTATGTGATGTTTTTCGCATGGTATCTATTGAGTGAGAGTTTTCTTTCCTTCGATCGTGAGTACCAATTCTACTAAAAAGTGCTTCTATTGTTTAACACTCAAATGAGCTGAGAGCTACTTCATTGAATAATGGTGAAAATTTCTGCTTTCGATGAACTACTGTACACGCATTTTAAAAATCGCCAGTTTTACGCGCGATGCAATTGTTAATTCATAAACCACATACCTCTGTTTCGAAAACAGTAACGTGATACAATAATTAATTCAGAAACCATACATCACCGGTTCTAAAACGGCCGCATGATACAATTGTTAATTCATCAACCACATACCTCAGGTTCGGAGAAGGCCACATGATGGAATTATGGAATTGTAAATTCGGACACTGTACATGACAGGTTCGAAAACGGGGACATTTACTTCTGCTGCGAGTTCCCTGCCTTCCAGCCTGGAGAGGTCCAGTTCACGGACACGAGCTTTCCAGCGTTCCTGAGGTCCCCGCAGGCGGCGTCTTTGCCGGAGCCTGACGAGTGTGGCAGGAAGCTCAAGCTGGGCAAGATCATCGGAGGAGAAGTGAGCGAGGTGGGTCACCTCAATGTATTTCGATAACCTGAATGCGTTTCGGTCTCCCTCGAAACGTTTTCTTATTTACACGTTGACTGCATTGGGTTAAACTGAATTTCGGTATTTAACTCAAATTTAAAGTCAGAAGTTGTTAGAAATTTTATAAATACTAAACATTAACTGGGTCCATTAAAAACCATTGATTTTAAAAGATTGCTGAAACTTTTCAAACGACTCATCGATGGGCCGTATCGCAGTCAACGTGTTAAATATGATTAATTTCCGTGGCATTTTCCTCGTTTTTAAGTTTTTCACTTAATTTTGTTGAAGATTTTACCATTTATTGTCTATCATGGCTCAATTTGATCTGTTAGGCAACTTCTAAACAGCATTCGAGTGACCAGCGTTATTTTCCTCGCGTGGAGATTCTTGTAGATTAGGAAAGAGAAAATTAATGAAATGTTGTGATCTGGAATGTCTGTAATAGGATAGAAAATCCGAATCAACCTTGAGCATCTTTGTGTGGGCTGTGAATTAAATAAATATGGGAGTAGCCAAAGAAACGGGTGTGACAGAAGCCAAATCAGAAACCTAAAATCGCTTGTAATTTTTCAACGACGCACACAACGCCTTTTTTGACCTCTCAACGTCCGTAAAGTAACCTAAAATTATCCATACGTTAAATAGAGTATAAGGAGTGTACCCTCTCGTGCTATGTGAGAAATGCTCATCAGGGCATACTCTAAAATTGCCGATTTTTAAAACCTGATACCAAGTTAGATTTTTTTCGGCTGTGTGATCTAAAATTGCCGATTTTCAAAAATTGTACACCAAGTCACTTTTTTTCGGCTGGGTGACATAAAATTGCCGATTTTTCAAAAATCAAATACTAAATCGTTTTTTTTTTTTCGGCCGTGTAAGCAGGCGAACGAGTGGCCGTGGCTGGCGGCCATAGGGCGGCCGGAGACGGACAAGCAGTTCATGGCGGACTGCGCAGGCTCGCTCATCACCAAACGTCACGTCCTCACCGCCGCGAGCTGCTTCCTCTTCCCCGAGTTCTTTCAGTCGTGAGTGGCAGTCCTCTGTCAGCTTCCCCTCTTCTTCGAGGCCATAAAAGTTTAATCATCTCTAGTAGTTGCTAGATTGCTAGAAGTAGTTGCTAGAAAGTATAGTTGCTAGAAGTAGTTGCTGGAAGTAGTTGCTAGAAGTAGTTGCTAGATTAAGCAAAATTCGGAATACATTGCCCTCAATCATTTGTTTCAACTAGTGACATGGGGATTTCAATACTCAAGTGTGTGCAGCATATAAGGACCCACCTTTATTTTAAGATATTTTAAAAACCAAAGATGAGTTTTTATATCATTTATATTGGAAATAAACTGTTTCTCTAGTGTTGCGCTAAAGGGCTACAGGTAACGGTGCATGGCCGGCCGGTAGTTCAAATGACATTTTTGTCTCTAATGAGTTTCTGCAGGTTTGTGTTTTCAGAAATAAAGGTGGAGAAATTTCCATTCATCGCTCTATTCTCTTCCAATAGAGCTATTCGATGCGGTTTTACCCTACGTTGTTAGACGGAAGTAAACTCTTTAGAGTAAAAGAAAGCATTTTGGAATACTGAGAGTGGAGCATCTTTCTTAATATCTTTCACGGCATCCCAACAGACTTTTCCAGAAAGCAAATACTGTAGGATTTTTATTTTTACTCTGGAGTTCAAGATCCATCTCATTACTTATCGCCTGTGTGCGAATTTGTCTATGCAAATCAAATGGATTGTCAGATAGAAGGAGTCCAGCTTATTCCTGGTGCATAATTTGGAAGATCGTGCGAATGCGATTATTGGCTAGTGAAAAATTTAAGCACAGACCTATTTTTATGAGGTGTACACTAAATACATGTCAGAAACGAATTCTTGAGGTAAATTGTAAACAGATGGCGACGTAGCAAAAATACATCGGGTTCGCTCAGAACTCCAAAGTATTTTTCTTTCCCCCAAAATAAGCCTGCAACTAACCGGCGTGTCGCCTTGTGAGTAGAACACGCGTCTGATTTCGACAATTGACAAAGGCATTACGATTCCCATGTGTGAATATCAACTAAGGATGTTAATGCTAAGATAGTATTTTAAAACCGAATGTTATACATATCATGTATCAACTTTATTGGAAATGAACTGTTTTTCTTTCCTTCTTTCTTTCATTTTCTTTTTTTCAAGATGTGCAGGTTGACTCCAACATATTCCAACATTGTGTGTGTGTTGCAGCACCCACGTCCGCCTTGGCGAACACGACCACCGCGGGCAGGACTTGCGGCCTCACGAGGACTACGTCATCGTAGGCCGAAATGAGCCTGGATTTGTGGCCCCCACGACTCAAAACAACCTCATGATCCTCACTCTCGACAGGGATGTGCAGTTCAGAGGTGGGAAGATTCTTTTCTCCTTTGCTTCTCTTCTGATTTCTGAATTGGATTTGTTACAAGGCCCTGGCAATGTCTTGGTTAAATCAACTGTAGAGGTCGTCAGTTGGTTGCTAGATTTTTGTTTTTTGAAAAAAGATGTTTATGGATATAACTGGTGTTCTGATTGATTGAAATCAGTTCTGCAATTCAGTTGGAGTTAAGTCATACACCAATACCACTGAGTACGAGAATGCCCCAGTAGTATGCATATTAATGCAATACTCTTGTTTTCTCATGGTGTCACGGCAATTATTCTAATTTAATAATTTCACATATTAAGAAGAGTTGTAATTTTTCATTAACTTTATCAGTCCGAAGCACTGTGGGCAGTTATGGCTAGCTGGAGTTTATCTTTTTCTGGAGGGTTTGCTCTTCTACTTCTTACGTGACATGGTAAGAAATGAAAAACAGTAAAAACATCCGTAGCTCCAAATAATTAGAGCTTTTTTTAGATGTGCGTCAGTCAACTATCTTCATAAGCTTTAACTTTCTCATGAGGATTTCTACTTTGTTTCTAAACTAAAATAGCCAGACCCTCGAAAACTTTTTACGACAAAAAAGAGAAAACAATATTTCTAGGGCAAAGTAACGTGTAACAGGCCTAGCAAAATATTAATTTAAATTTGGCATAGACCGAGACAAATGTAGTTCTTTCTACGGAAAAGAATGAACTTCAAAATTTTATTTAGGTATAGTGAATTACATGAATATGTAATTATAATTAGTTGCTTCTCGATAAACTCGTTCACCTACGTTCTATTCAACATCATTTAACCGTCGAACACACACCACATGACCGGTGTTGTACCATCACCAACCTTGCGTAGAATTTTGGAAAATTGGCAACATGGCTATGAAGCGAATAAATAAATTGAAAGTACAAAACTGAATGGAGAAAACCTCTCTTTCGCGCTCATTCGGCTCAGAGAATTAAAACGAATTTGGTTAATTTACAATTTCTCAAATTTTCCGACACTTCCCCCCATGCGAGACTCAGCCAAAGGGCCCGCTTGTAGGTCTCCTTATTTGTGTTTGAATGGTTATCATGAGACTTTAGCATCCTTCTTGAAGTCTCTCGTGCATCAGTGCAGAAATTTACGCAGCTTTTACTTCAATACTATACGATCTCAGAGAAATGAATGACCGAGTTCGAGAATAATGTTGCTAGAGCGCTGTTATCAACTTTAATTATAATATTGCAAGTTAAATAATGCGAAATAAATGCTGAAACTTGACCCGACGCACAATACATCGAATGTAAACATTCGCTATTTGTAACGTTTCCTCCAGTTAGTGATGAACTCGGCGTTCTATCTGAACAATATTCCGATGAGACGGAAAACGAACTCTAGAAGAGAGTGGTGACACAACTCGGCAGAAACACATTTTATTTTGATTAGGCATGCAATCATCGTCTGCAAACTAACCCTAGTTTTGTTGCTCAAAAAGAGAAGAACACCTTATTTTTTGTTAAAATATTCTTATACAGATTGACAACGAGCCGACCGGAGGTATAATGGGTCGGCTCGTAAACTCAGAAATTCGTTGATAAGTTATTTTTAAACACAACTGCAAAGCATAAATACCGTAAAGCATTGTTGCGGGTCGCCTCGTATTTTCGGATGACTTGACTGGGGAACGAAACGTCATTTTGTAGTGGGCTTGCAAGGCTTCTAATTTGGCTAAGGAATTACAAAATTGGTCAAAATAGATTTCCTCCACAGAAAAGCGAAGGCCGTGTTTGTGACAGAAACAATTTTATTTTGCCTGTACCGAAACTCGTTTCCGGCTGAGAGCAAAAGAAATTAAACGAGATGGGCCAAAGCCGAAGCTTCGAACAACGTTCATCCAATTGTAGCTCGCTCCGTTGTTCCGTTTCATCTTCGCGCGGTGGAACTTCAAAGTCATTTTCTAATGGTGCCGGAATAAAGGCTCGAGCCGTAAATGAATTAATTTCTTCTTCTGTTCATTCTACATTGGAAAACATCTGATGTTCTGCTGAGTTTCGATTTTACAGGAATATGAGTAAACAAATTTGCCCCTGACTCATATTTGCCCTTTAATTTTCTGTTGGAAATTGTGGCTCATTCGGGTAAAATTTCTTAATATATTTCGTGAGCCCCATCAATACCCAAGATTATGTGATGGTAATTACATGTAGGGTTACAAATCGGCACGTCTGATTGCAAAGCTCATTACAGATTTGGATGTAAGTGTTATTATTTAGACCACGGCGGTCTAGCTTGCAATAATTTATCGTTTTGTTTATGATAAATAAGCTTTTTCTTGATTTGTTGGCTTTAATTCTGATGACTAACATTGGCCAAAAAGAATTTTTTCATATTAGCAGATGTAAACTTTCAAGAAAACTCGTGGCTAAAGTCGAGTTCAGACACGTAGTCTCTGTTGGTGATCTCTCTCCGTGAGAAATTGCAGAATGAAAGAAACCTTTTTTAACATGACCACGACTGAGGTACAGAGAACACGGAATGACTTTCAGTAGAAATTATTCACCGTTAGTGACGCCACGCTTTAATATTTAGATTAACTGAAATTGATTGGTCAAATCGAGTCTCCAGCGTCGGCGCTGTGAAGTCTGGGCGTTCGTATTGCAATCATCGAAGATTGCTGTTCGATTGAATGCCCTGCGAGTAATCTTTAGATGGCTTTCAGTATTGAGTAAGAGGAGGCCTGTGCTACGTCAGCTACTGCCAGTCATTTTATTCTGCCAAAGGGTTGTATGGGAATTTCTTTTCCAACTTTTCAACTGCACGAATTGGTTCAAGTTCATCACGTGTTAAAGTCGTAAGAAATTTCGTCGTATGTTCAAGTCGTAAGTCAACATATTTTCATTGATACATTGTCAATGGTTGAAAAATTCAGTACCTCTGTGGTGAATTTTTATCGACCACAGAGTTAGACTAGAACTTTTTCTAGACTAGAGAGTAAGTGAATTTTTTAAAGATTGACAGTGTCAATAAAAATATCTTGAGTGAATATCTTACTAGTTTAACACGTGATGAAATGGAACGGTTGTATGGCAATTTAATATCTTTTATCGTCCTATAAGTAGGCTTCCTGTCTTTTTTATCCCCTCATATTGTACTCGGAAATTATGTTAGTACAACGGCAAGCAGCTTAAGTAATCAAGAACACTCATAAAATATCTTACTGCCACATTATTCATGATCTATTTCCCTTGACATTTGCTTATTTATGTAACAATGTTTTTTTTAACACAAATCTGCCCATGGCGGAGACTCGCATTGAACACGCGTAGTAGCTTTTTGATATTTCATGATCTTTGTGTGAATTTAATGACATTCATCGATGAATCTTACGTGCTCTAAATGCTCAAAAAATAGCTGAAGAAATTCTACTGGTCCATTAATTCTGCACAATTTTCATTAATGAACAACTGCTTTTCCTCGCAACTCATCGATCGTTTTAAAAATATTTGCACCAATTTTGGGTTACAGTCTGCTACTGGAAACTTTGATGCTTTAGAGAAACATTCCATGACGACTCTTTCTTTGGTGATCGACGAAAACAAAATCTCGACGACCGGAGTTCGCCTCAATTCCACACTTAATGACCTCTTCCTCCTCTTTCTTTTGGGAACAAATTTCTAGTGGCTACGGAGGCATAACCTAACTCGTAATCTGATCTTTGGACCGAGAGAAGTTATTTTACAAGCTTTACTACAGAATAGATTGTATTCCAGTACTCAAATAAGTGAACGCAGGTCATGGCTTGTTTTGTGACCGTAATTTTACTAGCTTTACTACAGAATAGATTGTATTCCAGTACTCAAATAAGTGAACGCAGGTCATGGCCGCAGCCTATCTCATGATCGTTGCCATGGTTTCCCTCAGATCACATCCGTCCAATATGCCTGCCAAGCCCCGGCTCAGGTGAACATTTGCCTGACGATTATGTGACCATCGTCGGCTGGGGACTCTCCCAGAGGCCGGACGAGATGGTCTCGGAAGACGGTGAGTTTCGCTCGCTGATGCAAAAGCTTGCGCTGGTTGAAACTGTTTCTAAATTTCTCGGTATTCTAAATTTGTCGGTCTCGTTTTAGACTCAGAGCTAGCAATGGAATATAACTGTTCAGACGGCGACCAACGTAAAAGATATTTACGTTTTTCTGAAGGAAAACTTAGTTTTTCTGAACGAGGCGTGGTGTTGGAAGAAAATGCGTTGGAATCTCATTATTGTCGGCGAAAAGGTTCAACAGACGCGGTCGGCGCACGTCTGCAGGAAAGCAAAAAATAACAGGGGGGAATTTTTGTGTTGGTTGCTTTTTTAGAGGGTTCTATGCAAATGCGTTCATCTAACAGAATGTTCATTTTAATTTCGCACAAAAATTTGAACGTTGCCAAGGCTTCCGTTTAGTGCGAGGATTTGAACGAATTACTCTCCAAGAAATGTACGAATGAGTATTTTGAAAATAATTCTTCTTTTTCTGGTTGAAAATTTTCTAAGCATTACCTACGTTTTCAGACGAATGTAAAGTAATGTTGGCAGCCATGTTGTTCTTTGTTATACCATATTATTCGTGGAAACCAAGGTTTATCTTGCTACTATCTTACTTGAATAGAGGCAGTTATACTTTGTTTCTATCTTAACTGCACAAACGCACCTGTATCTTGTCTTTATCTTACCTTCACAAAC
>JACJUY010000687.1:0-13309 GCA_014220935.1 Platorchestia sp. MABIK
TAAAGCCGATTTGACCTATATTGTAAAATACAGCATTAAATGTCAATTATCACAGTGATCAGTCTATTGCGAAACTAGGTTATGTGAACTAGGTTAAACATTATTGTACACCTTAGAATAATGTGATGGTAGGATGCCCTAGAAGTCGCTGAACTTGTTCGGGCCCACAGGTAGCTATACTCTAGTTTGACCATTGTACTAGCCTCAAGAATCATTCTACCTCTGTATCACCTGTGGTAAATAAATTGTTTAAATTGTTTTAAAATTGTTTAAATGCGTTGAAAGATTTTAATAGTTTTGTTCCCAAAAATTGATAAAAGAACACCTTGAAAGACATTCAACAGAAATGACATTTTGCTCGTTGATGTATTAATTTTGAGATATAACATTAATAACATTCAGATCAGAATAACATTATAGAGTTGAAAGCGTAGTTGCCACATTGTTGGAATACGCGCAGATTCTTGGTGCGGGGACATCAGCCTTGGTATGGCTAAGTTAAGTTGAGCTATTTCAGGTTAGTTTATGTTTGATGGTTTTTTCACTTCTATATACTATGTTCTTATGACTTCAATTTTAAATAACTCAAAAATTATGCATCAGCCAGCAAAATGTTATTAATGTAAAACTTTCTTAAATGTGTTCCTTTAGCAATTCTATGGCACATTCCGTGAGCACATTAAAGTGTAAATCGACCATAATTAGCATTATCTGTTGAAAAATCATAGACAAGGTTTTGCATCTGTCTTGTAAACACTTAACTTTTAGCTACACAGTAGGAAATTATTTTTGTTTATCTGATAGTTTTAAATAAGATAGACTACTCAACCAAAAAAAAGCTATTGTTAAGCTGCATTCAGCACACTAAACACAACTTTTATGGTATAAAAATCCAAACTAGCTTTCATCCTGAAAACCGTTGGCTTACAGTTTGCTCAATGCTAATTTGGATCTAAATGTGAAAACAAAATTTTTTAGATTGCCAATAAAACTTTTTCATAATGAATGCATTGAAATTTGTCATCACATCCTACTTGCTAATAAATTCACAGACAAAATTTACATAGCACTATTAAAGCTTATGGCACTCTGTTACCATATTTTGTCACTTTTTTGAAATAAGCTCATCAAAAATTTGGTCTACAAAATTTAAAAATAAACAGAATGTCATTAATTAATTCGGAATTTTAGTACATTCTATTCCCATACTTATTTTTCTTTGCCCTATATTTTAAGTTCGAGGTGAGTGTATAGAATTTTCCAATGGAACCGGCTTTTCAAATTCGAAATGTTTTCTGCATCTAGTTTCAAATATTTTAATAAAGAAATGCAACGTCACGTGCAAAAATAAGTCCAAAACTATATTTTCTAAATTAAATTCAAATACAATTTAAATTTCTTACCTTCCAGGTCTGCACGCCCGTGATTATAAGGCAACGGCACAACACTTTTTAATTTAACGTGCATCTTGAATGGAGAAATAATTCTTCTAGTCAGTCATTTTGAAATGCCTGCTGCAAACATGGTAGTGCGCACATAAATTCGACTTACAAACATCATTTAACTGAACATTTCCACTCGTTGCAATCCACTTTTTAAAATTCGAACTAGGATACTGGAAATATCTCAAGTCTGGTCGGTTTTTAGATCACCTTCTAACCCAATAAAATAATACATTTTAATTATAACTCGAGACGGCGCCATTGCGACCTCCTCTTCTCGTTAACACTTTGTATGACGCTGCAACTTCAAGATTGTCGTACCCGATTCATGAACTCGTTGGGCAGCTTCGGCTAGCCGTGTTGCCAAATTTTTGTAAGCGCTGCTGCTATTGGTGCGATGCCATGACGTCACCCGCACGCAACACGATTCAATAAAAGACTGGTTTGCCGCTACCTCTCCTAATGTATACCGTGGTTGTACGTCTCCTAACGGTACCGCAGTAGTTGAGCACAAACAGAAATTATTTCTGTTGCTTTAACGGACTAAATACGGCGTAGGCGGTACCCACACGAACCTCAGGAAGGGCAGCTGTGCAGAAAAGCTAGCGCCCGGAAAAGTAGCTGCACAGAAGACAGCCCTCTTTCCCACGAACCCCACGTCGACCGCACGGCGGTATCGACACCGCGCTGGCGAATGCCACGGTGACCTTAATTATGAAGCGCTGCTCAAACTGAAGAGAAATGAACCCGTCCAACGACACTCTTCGTGAACACAAAAATTGATGCATTAATTGGTGTAACGACGGGCTATGAGTTGTTAACACAGGACATAAATTCAAATCATTCTTCACTTATGTGAGAGAATGAACGAAAAATAGATGGTTTCAAAATTATCGGGGAAATTGAAGAGAGCTGAAAATATACGAGAATTTACTATAACGAAAACGATTTGGTGAAAAAATAACCTAGTATAGATTTATGAGGTTCAAAGTTTCATATATAAAGTTTTGAATACCGAAGTGTCACAAATGAAGACCTTTCTTAAACCTGTACGTTGCAAGTGTTCTGTATTTTTCCTCTCCAGCGCCAGTGCAAGGCTCTTCGAGACACCCGTGCAGGGGCGGTCCCTCTGAAAGAATTCTTCCACGCAGAACTTACAGCAGCACCAGCTACGGAGAAATCCTCAAATGTGAGTTCCTTTACTCTATTAAGTTTAGAGAATTGCGTGGTTATTACCGTAATAAGCATTAGCAATTGTACCAGTGATGGGCTCCAAAATGAGCAAGTCACATATTTGTTTGAAATTATCAACCATCCAGTGCATAGCTGGTTTGTCCTTAAATACAATTCCAGGTCTTTCTATCCAATGCAGGTGCAAGGGACATCATTTTGTAATGACCGGAATAGTCAATGCAGCGACGCAAATGAAGATGAAGGAAATTTGGAAGAAAATGAAGGCTCAGACGACGACTTTAACGAAGACAGCTCGTCCGAAAATTGTGAACGAAACTACGAAAGTACGACAAATGACTTCTTCATGGAATAGGAACTAGCAGCGCAAGAAAGAACGGTTGAAGATAATTTTGAGAGCTTCATGAGAGCAAAGAAGAATCAGATTTATCATCCAAAAGAACGGTTTGCTGTAATGCTGAACGGTTACAATAATAAACATATTTTTGAACGAGGACATGAAAGGCACATTGCTTTGTTGGAAGCATCCAAAATCTAAACCAAGAGTGTCATTGCACATTTTACAACAGGAAAATATTTCCAAGCTCCTATTTTGCAGGGCAACCCGTTTTCAGTTTCCTAGTTCGCTGCCAAGACACGCTATGTGACCAGAAGCAAAAAATTCTGTTTCAACGGGCAGGAAAACAAAACAGGAAAATGTACAGTCTATTTGCTGGAAAAACACGAAGCGAATAAGAACCACAAAATTAGTAACAAACAGGCAAAAACTGAGAAAAAACGACGCATTGGACAAGTAGTTTTGCTAGACGGCCCGTTGAGTGTTTACTATCAACAACTTGCCAAAATGGTAGAAGGTACGGATATCACGAAATTTTTTTCCCTGAATAGTATCAGGAAACTTGGACGGGTGATGAAGAAGAACGATAAAATTTCTCAGGATGACAACTCTGACCTACAATTAACCATCGAGTGCTTTAAAGTGTTCGACAAGGCCGACAACAAAATGATCTCCGGTTATGTGCAAGAAAACGATCCGATAAACTCAAAAATAATACTTCAAAACAGAAGAAGAGCTCCGCGAGCATGCCAGAAGCCCTGATACCACTTTCCATTTGGATTGCACTGGTGGAATCGTGCCAGGTTGCAAATCGAACAGCTACTTCTATCATGCGGTGGTTTTTCAACAACAAAAAGGCGCTCCGCCATTAACATCAATCTCTATGTTATCTAAAAAAATTCTACAAGCTGTATCGAAGGTATGCTTGCGAACCTCGTACAAAACTATAGAGAAGTAAATGGGAAAGAGTTCACACCGAAGTGCATAGTAGTCGACCGTAGTTTTGCGTACTTGCAAGCCATCGTAGCTGCCTTAAAACTAGGTGATCTACCAACATATCTTGACAGACTGTGGATGAGTCCCTATGAGGAGGAGCTGAATCATACAGTATATAATATACAATATACAAACGTCAATATACACACGTCAATATACATACTTCAAGCTTTACAAAGCGCACTTCATGAAGACCATTGCTGAAAAATGCAAAAAAATATTTTCCAAAAATGAAGCCTAAGGAACGCAGTGTAATTAAGCAGTATTTTGCCAATATGGCAGAAGCTCATTCAAAAGATGATACACGCAGTGTTCAGGAATTCATGTAAACTAAAATAAAAAGCAAGGCGAAAATCGCTACACATAAAGCCATTTTTATTAAAAAATGATCAAATAAAACTGAACGTTTCGGACTAACTGTCCATCTTCAGCAAAGAAAAAAAACTCTGTAAAACGAAACCAAAAGAGGAAGAATTAATACACTGAAGAAGTATCTATAAAAATCTTAAACTTTGAAAAAAACACGAACTACGGTAAAATAATATAAGCAGAAAAACTGAGTGGCTGAATTATGTGTTGGCAACATGAAGCGGGAAAGCACTTTGGGTGTCATTCAGTATAGGTTTCTAACAATTATCGGTAAGTTCTGCGTGCAACGCAACTTTAACAAGAACGAAAGGGCAAAAACCAGGCGACATTTCATTTTTAAAAATTTGTGTGTCAAAATTAGAACGTTTCGGGCCTAGACCCATCTTCAGCTAAACAATCTGAAATGACAATAGTGAAACATTAATAACCTAGATCCATCATTGGCTAAAACAATATGAAATGACAATAGTGAAACAATAAGCCCCCCATGCCAGAGAAACTGTTGGTATCTCGACAGTGGCACACATAAGAATGGAAGAAAGTGACAGGGGGATGAGTAAAGGTTCTAACTAACTATGTGCAGAGGGTGAGCGCTCTGCATGTCATTAAGCCGAGGCTTTAATTTGTGGATGAAGAGGGACTCCAAAATTCTAAGTTTACCTGAATTACTGGAATAACCTAAAATATGGAAAAGTCTGATTCAGAAATTGAAACATTGCATTGAAACTCTGTGTGAGACCTAATTGAGGAATGGGGAGGATGGCAAAGGCGTGCGCTTGTTCTATGACTTATTCCTGCATGTTCCGACCGCCTAACACGCAATCTGCGACTCGTTGAGCCCACATATGCAGATGCACATTGTGCACAACTGTATTTATAAACAAGGCAAGAGCGGAGACATTCAGGAAGTTTGTCTTTAAAATGAAAAATTAATCCAATAGTGAACCTATTTACTAACAGTACTTGAAAAGAAAAATGCGGAAAGAACGAAGACAGTAATATTAGGAATTCATTTCTAAGGGTTTCAGACGATGATCCTATTTAAGGCAAGGTTAAAAACATTTTTTGTTTTTCTGCGGTAGAAACGGTTGGGCTGATGTGGTATTTATTATTGAGAAACCGATTTATATGATGTTGAATTAAACGTAAGGGGTAGCCATTGGAGGAAAAAAAGCGTGTTAAAAATTCTAACTCATTATGCAAAAACGGGTAATTAGAACAAATTTTATACCCGCGGGACAGTAAGGTTTTTAAGCTATTGATTCTAAACTGAAAAGAGCAATGGCTAAAAAAACTTGAACCTAAACCTGAAAAGGATGATTTACGAAAAACTGAGGTTTGGAGTGTTCGACCCTGTCTTTTCAATAAAATATCTAAAAATGCTAAAGAGTTGTCTTTTTCTCCTTCCATAGTAAAATTAATTGCTGGATGCTTGGAGTTCAGGTAATTCAAAAATAGTTGGGCATGAGAAGCATGGCGAAAAAAAAGAAAGCTGTCGCCAATTTACCTCTGATGAAAAACCAGTCTAAACTCAGCTGGACAATTATTCAACCATGATTTTTCATGGTAGCACATAAATATGTTTACAAAGGTTGGACCAAGAGGCATGCCCATACCTAAACCCTCAAGCTGCTTGTATAGTTGTCCGTCAAACAAAAAAGGACACAAAGCTCTAATAATGTAGAAAATAATGATCTAGTCATATCAAGCACAGTTGTAACGCTACTAGTGAAAGGTGATTGAGACAGATATTTATTGTTTCCCGAACTGGCCCATTTGTGAACAAATTTTCAACGTCGACAGAAGCCATGAAATATTCACCAGAATTTTCAAAATGAGAAATACGGTCAATCGGTCAATGGAAGCACATGAACTCTCCACAGTCAAATTGATAGTGGTGAAAGGTTTCAAAATCGGAATAACAAACTTAGAGAGTTGAAAGCTAGGAGCGTTAAATGCGGCAAATTTGGGGCGAAGTTGAAATTTGGTAGCAAAATCAGATTTATGGATTTTAGGTAGTCCATAGAGTAAACCAGGGCCAGAACCTGTCACAAAAAGTGTCTTATAAATTTCATCAGAAATTACAGATTGTTTTCTCAGTTTACGGAAAAAATTATTCACTTTGTCCTCTACTTTTAAAGCATACCGGTGAATTGGTTCTGTGATGCGTTCAAATTTAGTACAATCGGATATGATGACCTTCTTTTTTTCAAGATAAACAGACCTGTCAAGTAATACAACGCCTTTTTCTTTATCGGGCTTGCACACAATAATTTCCTTATTTTTACCTAGCTTCCTCAATTCAGAGATATCACCAGTTGTAATGACCGCTGAGAAAACTTTTGATGAATTTAAATTGAAATAAAACCAATTGGCTAAACATTTCAATCGATCACAGAAATCATTGAAATCAAAATCAGAAAAAATAGGTTGATTCTTAACGTCAAAGGCTAACTTTTCGAAAGATAGAAAATACTGGTAGTAGTCGAGTTTATGTACCGGCAGATAAAAATCTAATGCTGGCAAAGTTTTCAGTCGAAAAGTTAGGTTGGTAGAACTGAAGTTAAAAACCACTTTACTAGGATCACTTAGGTTTAGTAAAGGTTTCTTTTTGTAAATATGCAAAGATTAGAGAAGGCGCAGATCTGTTCTGTAAGAAGTACCGGCCAAAATTTTAAAATCCTTTAGGGAGACCGGAACATTGCACTCATCTGCATGAGATCTAACAGAGGACAGTGGGGGGACCTAAGAGGAAGACCAGTTCTGCAACAACGCCCAACATTCTCGGAAACTCTAGTCATCAGGGTACGGCAGTTAGAACCAACGTACTGCGATTCACAACGTGAACAACTGTATAGGTACACCACAGACGAGCACAGTGAGGGAGGCAGTTTGTCTTTGAAACGAAATAGAGAACCAATTGTACAACTATTCACGAGGATCATTTCAACTTTGAGCTGCGGGAAAAACTTGTTAATTAGGGAGTTAATATCCTTGCTTAGTTTTAATGACTGATCTCCAAAATACGGCAACTTCACAAAGAAAGCTTGTTGTGCACAAGGTTGAACAGATTGAGAGTTATCATAAATTTTTGACAAAAATTCATCAATATGCCTGTCAACCACAGAAGATGGAAATCCGAGGGCGGAGAATTTTTATCTCTAGCTTTCCAAAGCACTCACAGATTTCCTTTTTCCCTGAGAGGGATGTGAGAGACCCCTTCCTCTCTAGTAGGGGTCTTTTCCAACTAAGCACTAAATACTAACTTTCTATTTCTGCAGTAACGCTTTGAGGAAACCTAATAAAGCCATTAAAAACTTTATTTGTGAAATTTTAAACTTCATTAATTTATACTTGGTTATTTTTCCACCCAATCGTTATCGTTAATTCTTTTCACCGAATCGCCAATTCGTGTATATTTTCAGCTCTCTTCAATTTCACCGATAATATTGATACTATCTATTTTTCGTTCATTCTCTCACATAAGTGAAGAATGATTTGAATTTATGTCCAGTGTTTACAATTCCTAGCCCGTCGTTATACCATTTATTGCATCCATTTTTGATTTCAAGAAGAGTGTCGTTGGACGGGTTCGTTTCTTTTCACTTTAAGACAGCGCTTCATAATTAAGGTCATAGCGGCATTCTCCAGCACGGCATATGGGGGTAGGAGAACATTGCTCTTTGTCATCCTCCATGAAGCGCATGGGAGTTTTATTTTGCACTCCGGCGTGGAGAATGAATTGATGTTTAAACTGAAATCTATTTGAAGTTTGAAGGTGACCTTAGTTTAGGAATTACAATGCGCCCCAAATGAGCCTTATGGAGAAAATCGGCGGACTATTGAGGAGCCACGGGAGCCTCGCTCCCTGCCTCCCATGGGGGCGTAAAAATTTTTCAAGGTATATGAAAATGTCGTACTCGTCACGAGCATCAATTTGGTGCTTATTTCAAGATTAAACGTCTTGTAGTTTAGAAATTACCCTATTTATCCGGGTAATTCAGAGGTTCTTCCGAAGGGTCTTAGATCGGTACTCAAAAATGGCCAGCCGGTTTACTTCCTAGCTCCTTTCGACAGAAGTGGTATTCTTCCTCAGGCTACTTTACGCTCCGGGCAGACCATGAATATCTAAGGACTTTGAATATCAATGCCCGAAGCGAGTGCCTGAGGTACCAACGAATCCGACGGTAAGAAAACACCACTGGAATGAATGCTGTTCTATTATGAAAATCGCCGACAGTGATGGCACTCGAAGAAAAAGTTGCTGTCGCGTAGTAACGCACCAAGAGACGCCTTGAAGGACCGTCAGGAGACGTTTAATTGCACTACGGATGGCGGTCGAGTGACTATTGAGTGCGAAGCGGCGGTAGAGGCATTAGAGACTATTGCTGGTAGAGCGTCTTCGGTGAGTGTTGTGAAGATCGAAACCGCTGCGAGAAGACTGACTGAGATTTTCATGCACCTCCTTAAATAGGGACTGGTGGTGTGATAACGCGCTGGGTGCACGTCAATATTGGTTGGTGGTTAGGTGGTGTTCAGGCCAATCCGAAAGCCGCCTCGAAGCCCGCCGTTGCGTAGGGTGGCCGCTGGCCGCTTGAAGCTTGTGTGGTGGGGTAAAAACGAACTGCTTGTTGAGACCACCACAGACTAATTAGTGTTATAATAAACACAAACGAGATCATCTACTGGGGTTATTAAGGTCTAAACGATCCTAATGAACAGTATATGTAAGGAACTACTTTTTATCATAATAGGTTGAAATAGCACGAACAGCAAAGCTTCTTTGTCTAATTAACACTAAATTAAAATCAAAGTCGTCACTAATTTACTTCATATTTCAAGTTTCTCTCCCTTAAACAACCCGTTGTCTTAAAGACTTCTTCACACGCCAGGGTACGGCTTAGGGTAGGCACAGAACCGGCAACAAACGTTGAACTGAACATCTAATGCATGGACCAATGTGTTTCTAGGTTATATTCTAAGCAATCTACTAACGGTATCTTAAACGATATCCACTTAACACAATACTTGAACACTTTTCGCGCACCAAAAGTAGACACTCACCTAGACGATCTTATAGGGAAACGAGAGAGCGGAGGTTCTGTTCGCTACGTGGGTGAAAGAGTGAATGCAACCGTGCTCAGTAATCGCAGAGCGAAATAG
Source organism: Platorchestia sp. MABIK (assembly GCA_014220935.1). NCBI lineage: Eukaryota > Metazoa > Arthropoda > Malacostraca > Amphipoda > Talitridae > Platorchestia > Platorchestia sp. MABIK. The sequence goes on from JACJUY010000687.1 coordinate 9,499, forward strand.
GGCCAGTGTTGCGAGATGGAATTCAGTATTTCAAACCTTGGTGCATTTAAAAATCATTAACTTTATCGTACCCACAAAAATATAGTTTGAATCTGAAGTCGGAAAAAACAAAATAATAATGTGCGCTTCACCATAACCCCGCTACCCACACACCGGCTCACCTCAAGCAGCACACACAGCCCAGCTGAAGTGCGCGGTAGCCCCTTGTACTCGCGGGCCTGCCGCCAGTCACCGAGCACTCTATGTGCGAGTCTCCAGCTGATCCACAGCCACACGGAACAAATTTGTCGCAGTCCAAATGCAAGAAAACACCGAGGTCAAATGCTCAAGAAAAACGCGCGCAACAAACTCACTTAATGACCGCCGTTCCAACACTGAGTCCACGTCATGGGTCTCCCTTCCCAGCCGTCTCCAGACAGCCGGCGAGATGGCTGTCTCACCCAGCCGGTGCGCACACCTTCTGCAGCGCTCTCTCGCGGCAGTAAACACCACAGAATCAAAACCGGCACATAAATTTTAAGACAAAACTTACAGTACTTATTTTGGAATTTTAACAGGCACCACACCTCTGCCACTGGAAACAGATCCATACAGCAACCCTGATTAGTAGCTGGGTAGTCTGCATTGGTGGCATTGATAGTTTTATTAGGGTTAGGGTGATGTTCCTTCTCCCCCCCCCCTCTTTTATGCATAGCATTCACAAAATACTTTTAGTTTCATTTAGGAGGTTTTTGATACTTCAGCTTGTAGTACCAAAAACACTTCATTAGGGGTTCTTTTTGGAAACAACCATGACAAACACTGTCCTTATAGGGGCAGTCTCTACGCCAGTGCAAATTACCACAGCCGCTGCAACCTGATAATTTGGGGCAAGCTTGGACCTGAGCCTTGTCTTGAGGCTTGAAAGCATTTTGCTGCATTTTATTTTTATTGTCTACATGCAAAATAGCATTTGTTTGCGTCATTACCACAGCTTCTCTCAGCGTGGTTTTTTTAGCAGTGGCTAACTCAATTGGTTTTTCCCATGCCAGGCTTGGCTCATTCAGCAAAATACCTTGGATTTCCCTACTGGCTATGCCGAACACAAACCTATCCAATAATATGTGGTGTCCTCCCTCAGGCTACTTTGCTCTTCGGGCAGACTTTGAATATCTAAGGATTTTGAATATCAATGTCCAAAGCGAGTGCCTGAGGTACTAACGAACCCAACAGGGTAGGCATACACAACTGAAATAAATATCGTTCTATTACGAATATCGCCGACAATGATGACACACGAGGGAAAAAATTGTTGTCACTTAGTGACGAACCAAGAGACGCCTTGGAGGACCGCCAGATGACGTGGAGTTACAGCGCGGATGGCGGTTGAGTGAATGTTGAGCAATTGCTGACCACTGCAGGTATTCACCACATAAATCTGAGAATAACATGCTGTCAGGCAGGGCAAGTGGTGTCGAATCAAGTCTGTAACAGTTATCCAAAATCTTCAAAATTTTCTTTCTTTCAAGTGTTCAGCCCATTGCATCCTCGTAGCTCGGGGTACCTACGCTGATAGTGCGCCCTTACATTTACTTTAATTAACCCTTAAGTTTCATTTGTATTGTATTTCAATATCCCAACATTAGTCTGATTTTCAAACTGAATAGCACGAATATTTTACATGTAATTCTACGTTTATTTGTAGTGTAATGCAGTAGCTCATGTTTGTACGCGCTATTTTTGCAAAAGGAAATAAATCACTGTCTTTACTGAAATGTATTCGTGTGTTGAAGAAGCATTGTAAAGAGACTCATCAATAAACACCTCATATCCTAAAGTCAAAAGCTTTCCCTTTCTTCTTGTCACACAGGCTTTAGTCCATAGAGACACCTCGCCTTAAAAGGGGTTTAAGATATGTCTCACACATACCTTGGAGGACAAACTATTTTTACATAGTCTTGTCGTAAAGGAAGTCAACTGTCGAAGTTCGGCGAATCAGGGATTATCCTGAAAAGCCCTAATGGACTGATTACGGCGTAGACAGTTGTACGTCTTCCAAACGGTACCGCCGTAGTTCAAAACAAACAAAAATGCTCTTCTGTTGCTCTAACACACTAATTACGGCGTAGGCGCTACCCACACGAACCTCAGGAATGGTAGCTGCGCCGAAAAGTAAGCGCCTCGGAAAAGATAGCTGCACAGAAGACAGCCCCTTTTCCTCGAACTCACACGTCGACCGCGCTCTTATATTAACTCTGAGGCGCATGGGGTAAAGAAGCATACGTGCGCACACACAACGGTATCGACACATGCTTTGTCATGATGAGTTTTTTCAACTCAGTGAAGTTATGGGACGAGAAGCTCAAACCTTTGCAAAATGCAAAGATATTTGCATGGCCGAGCTTTTTGTTCTAAACTTAACGCAAATATTGTCATCCCTGATCAATGCGACACAATAAACAAAACAGATTCTCATAGTTTGCCGAGAAGCTTGTTTTCGAAATATGACTCGTACCTGTCATCTGATTCAGAGTCTAACGATAAAGATACCGTTCATCTTGATGTGTTGCCTAATTCAGTTCCTGTATTATGTATAGCACGCCTTGTTCCTGTAAAGGCCCCCTCACACATACAAATATGTCCGCAGATAATCTGAACTGAGTTTGGTCTGACGGTCTCAAGACCCCGCACACGATGCAAACAACACACTTCAAACTTGACGAAGACTGGCACTACCGTGACTGGCACGCACTTCAGTATGCCAGGAGCAGCTAGGTGGAGAGCACGCACAAGAAAGGAAGCTCCAGACGGAGAGTTCGTACAGTTGATGGGATTCGTTTTAATTGCAATGAATAAGAAAAAAAAGATGTAAAAGCTCGCTCAAAAGGCGCTAAAGAATTGTTCCTAAAAAGTAGTAAATACACAAATGGGAAATTGCTTAATGGAGTGCACAAGGAGGGAGAGAGGCAGAGTAGAGGCGTGCACCACCCACAAAGGCTGGATTGACACTGACGTGGTGTCAAGGTTTGCACCACAGAACACTTACATAAGAAGAACTTCAAAACTATGGTGGACCCCAAGCCCGCTCTAGACAAACGTACGCACGCACGCCAACCAATCAGCTTCTAGCAGCCATGACTCGCAACTGACGTCATTGTTAACAATGCTTTCAATTGGCTGCGTATCCAGCCTTTACTGCGATACTCGTTTGGATTGAAGGTCTAATTTTCACGCTAAAGTTATAAACGTTTCTGGGCGTAGTAAGGATAGTGAAAGCCACAATAGTGAATTGCGGTTTTATGGACAACACTTTTTATTAGTATTTCATTCACAATACATACACGTAAAGGCGCATTCAAGTACATATTTCCAATTCATATTTCGAGAGTCACTCGCAATTAGGTTAAATTCTTGTCATGAATGTGGTAAAATAATCAAAAAGTGCACTGAGCTCAGCAGTACATTTTTTTGAATTTTTCTTCGGAATCGAACACCAAAGCGGTGTACGAACGCTCGCGAAAACGATTAGGCATGGGCTTACAAGTTTGCATCTAACAACATTTTACATACGTTTTTGGCAAATTACATGCTTTTGTGTAGGTGTACGTTAATTTTTAAAGAACATGGAACATTTCCTTTTTATCCTAAAAGTGACATTTCGTGAATTTCAATGCTTTCTATTTGAGTGACGAAACACTTTCTCTCCAAGTTTTCGTCTCAATTTGCTATGACCATCAACAGGGGAAGTCAATGTATTTTAGAAAATTTCTTTGCCAATAATTGCGCTTTTTTAACATATGGAGCAATTATTTGCAAATGATTTAGAACATAA
>JACJUY010000687.1:33492-67256 GCA_014220935.1 Platorchestia sp. MABIK
TTTATATGGCCTTTTTTTTAGAATTTTCCATCGAAAATAAAATAATCTCAGCTGAAAATATCAAAGTTACACAAACATCTTTTAAGCTTGAAGTCATTTTGAATTACAGTACACCAAAAATTTTCAAAGTTTTCCCATTCAAAAAGTCATGCAATCCAAAACCCATCGAACTTTCACACACGCAAAACACAAGCCCTCGACTGTGTGATCCCAAGAATTCAGACTCCAACTCCTACATCTAGATCGTTCAGACTCTATACGTATTGCTTCAACTCGACGGTTTTTATTCTTAGAGATACCGGCTTTTAGCAGCACGACTACACGATGTTTAATAGTAAGCAACACAAGTTCGTAGGCTGCACTGTCTCATTAGCCTGATAATCCATCATTGTTGGAAAAAGCAGGTATTCTGTTCCGTCTCGACTCTGACTCCACTTCGCTAAATCTGGAGCTCCGCGACTGTGCAGCGACAAAATGCCTTCTCGTCGGAGCTCCAGCGACCTCCAATGCAGCTCGGGCAAAGCAAAGAGCATCGGCGTGTGCTGTTGGTCTCTGTGTGCGTGTGTGTGTGTGTGTGTTTGGTTTAGAGAGCTACCTGCACTGCTGGTGTTAGAGGGAGGGGAAACTGAGGGGAGAAGGAAGGGGAAAAAAGAAGGATCAGATGGATGAGAAGAGTGAAAGAATAACAAAATAAGGGACGAGGGATCGAGGATGAATACAAAACGAGTCTACATGAGAAAGAAGAATGGAGGCTGGGAGAAAGTTAAACATGTGTTGAACAGGACAAAGTTTATGAGTTTGATGGCGTGATTGAAAATAATTAAAACTTTCGAGAGAAGCGGTCCATAAACTAAATACAAAGAAGAAGGTGCGATAAAGAATATGAAACAGATTTGGGGTAAGAATAAAAGAGCTGGATAGTTAATGGAGAAAAAGTAAGAAAGTAATAAGAGCCAGGTGAGACAAAAAGAATAGAAAAGGTGCTAGAAAAAAATACAAAGACAGAAGAGGAGGAGGTGAGAGAATGGCAGAGGAGATAAGGCGGTGGAAACAATGGAAATGGAAAGAAAGAAAAGGTGAATTGAGGCAGAAATGCCATAAAATGTCACACGATAAAAGCAGGTATGAGGTACAGTGCAGCAGATGAGGTAAAGATATTGACCATGAAGAAAAAAGAAACTTGATAGATTGATTCGTAGAAGTGAAACATAGAGATTAAAGAGGTAAGAAGTTTCACGTATTATTAAAACGCAATATGTACTCGCGTATTGACAACTCGTATAATTTCAATGACAGGGGGTAGAACACAAATCTGCTTTCGGAACCCAGCAAAGGGCGCGGAAGATCTACCTTAAAAAAAGAGTGAAGTTCCTGTTCATTCTGCAGTTGCAGAATGAAAAACGTGATAGGAAAAAACATACTATGGAAGAGAGTAAAAGTGAAAACCAGACCAAAGAATAAATTTGTATAATAATTAAAAAAAGTAAACTAGTGTCCTAATGTCCAGAGGGGTAAAATAAAAAAAATTAGAAACATGAAAATGATCGCCAATTTGGATATAAGGAGTGTGAGCAGGAAAGAACATTTCAAAAATGACATACGCCTCATAAAAATTTCCATCGTGGGGAAATTATCCTTCTGTTTAATATTACTCAGTTTGTTGCGTCTTGCTTTCTTGCCTTGCTTGTTTCTTGCTTGGTTTTTTGTTTGATGGCTTGGTTGCTTGGTTGCTTGGCTGCTTGGTTGCTTGGTTGCGTTCTTGCTTAATTGTTTCCTGCTCGGTTGGTTGGTTGCTAGCTTGTTTTTTGTTTGGTTGTTTGGTTGCTTGGTTGTTTGCTTGCTTGCTTGGTCTGTCCATCGCGACTCCCGAGCTGTGATGTTTATAATTGAACAGTGAACGCTTCATGACAACTACAAATCTATGCTCATTGAATTTCAATTCTTCTACATTAATTCGTATTAATTAATTCTGTTGTTATCGTAACACTAAAACATAGAAATTTAATATATAGATTCCCATTCAAAGTAATCATTGAAGAAGGTTCCATTGATGAATGAAACGAGTAATTTGGCTATAATTTATAAAAACGCCGTCCTTTATATCGGGGAAGGTACATAAGTTTTCATTACTGAAAAAAATCCAACCTCTCCGGTGTTATTAGAGCAAAATGTAATTGAATTAAGATTTCTTTTATGAAAACCAGAAGAGAATTAAAATCAGAAGGTGCATGCTTTAACTAAGGGATCAAGCAACGAATGATAGAAAGGAAATAATATAAGAAAGGCGAAGAGAATGAATAGAAAGCGGGGGAGAAACTGTAGCGCACACGAGAAAAGTCAATTCCCTGTTGGGATTATATGGAAGACTTTAAAGCCAATGAGAATTTGAAAGGGAGACAAGTTGGGTGGGGAGGGAAGGGGGTCTTCCCCATGGGGCGGGTGGGTTCTATTAGCGGAGTGTGCTCGTGTGGGGACGCTTTTACGGCGGAGGCGGTGGGGCATTTTGCCCTCAGTAACTGCGATTGCGTTCCCGCTGAGCTTTGCTTACAATTATTTCGATTAGATTTGTGTAGGGAGCTTCGGAGGCATTTATTGTTGCCTTCATTGTTCAGATTTAACTTTGATTTTCTGCGTGCGATAGCGAACAATAGATTTGCGGACGAAGCATCGAAACTATTTACTGTTGCGTTTATTGTTCAGAGTGAGCTTTAATTTTCTGCGTGCTATGATGAACAATAGATTTGTGAACGAAGCTGCGAAAGTTTTTTCTGTTGCGCTTATTGTTCAGAGTGAGCTTTAATTTTCTGCGTGCTATGATGAACAATAGATTTGTGAACGAAGCTTCGAAAGTATTTATTGTTGCCTTCATTGTTCAAATTTACCTTTGATTTTCTGCGTGCGATAGCGAACAATGGATTTGTGAACGAAGCTTCGAAAGTATTTATTGTTGCGTTCATAGTTCACGGTGAACTGTGAATTTTCATATCAGTTATGAACATTAGAGTTACGTGGAAAGCAAGTGGAGAATTTGGAAGAAACCTTGACAGTTTTCATTTTAAATTTTCTGTGAAATTTGTTCATAACATTTACTGGCACTAGTGCTCTTCTTAACTATTTTAGTACTTGTGTTTCAGACACAATTTTTGTTTACGGTTTTTGCTATAAACGTTTCAAATGTATTTTAAGTTATAAAATTTATTAAGAAAATAAACTGTTGTTATTCAAGTTTTCTTATCCAAATAGCGTGATGGAAAGAGCACAATGTGCTGATATATGTGGGAAAGCGGATGCAAATTCTTTCCAATGATACATGCATGTAACATGGCTGATGACATCCCATTCAAAAACCCAAACTTGGTATTTTCAGAAAATTTCATAGAACGTGTTCAACTTTAACACGTCAAAATTTCTACATTTTTCGGTTTTACGACCAAGATGCGAAAATTGGGTTTGGTAGATCATATGTGAATAAAGCTATACCTAAGGTACGAGCTACCTATTTTTATTATGTATTCCTTGTTTACTAAACCATTTCTTACCTTAAAAAAGACACTGGAAAAAATCATCTTCCGCTCTCCGATTTTACCGATTGGAAAAAAGGACATCTCTGATTATTAGAGGGACTTGAGATGAATTTTCTGACATTATCACACATGGCGAAACATTTTGCTATGTTAAAATTTTTGTATTGAGAAAAGTAATAATGATGTCAAGAACTGTTTTCCTAAAGAAATAAAGAAACGCACATTTCTAATGCCAATAAGAACAAAAAAGGCCTCCAGTGTTCTCGAAAGTTCAACGTTTCTGCTACGTGGTTTCCTGTATACACGAGGTTGCCAAACTCAAAATTTCATCAAAGAGGCTCACCATGGAGCCAAGGAATGAATTTCCCTAATAACCATTTCAAACTTCCCAGAGCATATTTTACAAGTTTTTGTAAGTCAGTATTTAGTTGCTAAATATTTTCTTAAGGTCACTTTGAAAAGAAGGCATGGCAAACGTTACGTTCCACGGTGCAAGAACAGAATGAGTTAAGAAAAAACTGAATGAGTTAAATACGAGATTGATGTAGCGCAGGTGCAGCTAACGCGAGGACCTTCACAGTAGCGCAAGTGCTGCTAACGCGAGGAGCGTCACCGTAGCGCAAGTGCCGCTAACGCGAGGGCCTTCACCGTAGCGCAAGTGCCGCTAACGCGAGGAGCGTCACGAGAAGGAAGCACAATACACCTCAGAGAGAGGATCCTTTCAAGGGAGTTCTTTATCCACGAGATGAGCTCCGCGAGCCTGTCGTGAGGGACATGAACCCACCTCACCGAAGACGTACGAGTTCAATTTGCCCTTCACTAATAAATATATCTAGTAGTTTTTTTATGATATGTTTGAAGACATTTTTCACGTATTTACGAGACGGTTTTCGTTTGAAAGGAATCTTTGTTACCCGGATTTTGAAGAGTGTAATTGTGGGTAGATTTTGTGTTCTTGGTGTGTTGGTTAGGGTTGAGTGCGTGAGCAAACAGCTGACCTGATTCTACTTATTTTAATACAAAAATAGAGCACATGTCTATTCAAGAAATGGAGAATACAGAATTCAAAATATCCGTGTTTTTAATATGAAAGTGAATATATTGCGGTTTCAAACTCGTAAAATGTCAACCACTAAAACGATCATATGTTGTACAGACACGCTGAGACACAATACTTGGCCCAAATAGTCTACTAATCCATCAATGTTGTTAACCACCGTATCATTTTTTCTTCAAATTTTTTTCCAGTCCCCAACAGGTGAGCAAATTCACAAACCTATGAGGAGAAGATCGCAAGACCAAGCCACAGCGCACACACGACTGATCGCACGGGCCGCACTCGGCTGTCTCTCGTGTTTCATCTGCTCAATCGATTCCAATTTTCGTCTGAAACGAACGGTGATCTTCCATAAAAAGTGAAATATTTGAGGAGCCTTAACTCCTTCTTGCTCACCTACATCAGCCTGCTTACACACGTTATTGTTCTCACTTACCTGAACTTGCATTTACAACTTGATTTAATATGCTCTGAACTCAAACGAGTACGTTCTAAACTCACATTAATACTTTCTGAACTTGAATGAATACTCTCTGAATTTGAATTAATACGTTCTAAACTCACATTAAGAACTCACATTAATATGCTTCAAGCTCCCATTGATACATTCTGTCACATGAATACGTTCTGAAGTCACATTGAAACGTTCTGATCTCGTATTAATACGTTCTGAACATACAGTTGTAAATCATTGATTCTATCAACCGTGTTACCATAGAAAATTTGGGAAGGTAAATCAAAGAAGATGATCCCATCATCACCCACTCTTTCCTACTAGAGGAGCGGCACAGCATACGCTGGACGGTCCCTCTGCTGCTGTTACGTTACAGTTGTTCCACAGGAAAAAAAATTGCATTGACGATTCACGAATTTTCTCGCGCTTATATTGATAACGCTTGCAGTGCTCAACAATTCTACAAAGCGTTTAACTTATGCACAAGCTCTTTAAACTTGATTCAACTTCAAACTTGAAATAATGAGGTACTCAACAACTTCCAAAGCCTCGTACTCAGGTAAAAAAAAAACGTTCTTTTCTTGAACAACTCGTCAAGATATCCACATTGCAAATTAATGTTTCTCATTATCCCCACTTCAACAGATGCTATAAAACAAGCAGAATTGGGGATCACTCCAGTGAAACGAAAAGTCAAACGGAATGTAACAAACACTGTCACCTTATGCTCTGAAAAAGAACATTTGCTAACGCACGTTAATGCACGAGTTAGCAAACGCTCTTCCAAATCGAGAGCGTTTCAGCAACTCACCCATACACAGTTTGAGGAATGTGAATAAACCTTAGCTTTTCTCCAACTCAAGCTCAGATCATTATAACGGAGAGCACTAGAAACAAAAATCAATTTGCAAAATTCGTTGACAAGAACAGTGGCAACCTCGAACTACCAATCAATAAATACATCGATGAAAAAGACATCAATCATGTTATTGCTGCCCTCATATCCCCAAATAATTTCTAATGTGACAAGACTGGAAATTCACGTATTCGATGAATAAAGAAGATGGGGTTGTTTGTCCTCCGGTTGGCCTTCATCGAAAGCATGACCACTACTGCGCTCTCGTGGAAATTCGTAATGGAAATCATGATGCTCTCGCCTCCTTTTTCTAACTCAAATTTATAATTCAAAATCATTGATCAAATTTAATTTTTACTTGTAACCTACATCCCAACCATTGAACTAGGTAACAATGAACAGGAGATAAGTACCAAATGCTCCGTTACAGACTTCGCAAATACACAAACTCGAATGAAAATCTCCCTATAAGGACAAATAATATCAAAATAAAAAATGAAAATGCTCACAGTTTCAACGGTAAAATGCATGATATAAGGGTTATGTTGATTACTAGCGACATCGACATTATCTGCGTATCTGAATCATGGTTCGACTCAAGGGTCGAAAATTCATATTTCAACATCACCGGGTGCATATCGCATCGTTATGACGAAGTCGAGAATAAAAGAGGTAGCAGTTCAAGCATTTTCATTAAAAACGTTTTCTCAACATTCCCATTTCCATTCAGAGACAAAAAGTGTAAAGACATAGAAATGGTGCGAGTCGATGTTCCAGTAAACACAAACAAGTCTTTAACAATTGGCATTCTTTACGGACGCCCATCATCAGCTCTACATCCAACATAAGAGTTCATTGAAAATACGCTTAAATTATTCTCAGCAGCCGAAATGGCTTTATATGTCTTTGGGGATTCCAACGTAGATCAGGCAAATAAAAACAACAGCTAAACAAAATATTGTACGGACTTAATTTGTCGCAAATGCTTCAAAAACCAACGCGCATCACATGCTTCCAAAACTCTTCTAGATACACCTATTGCAAACAACCCACAAGCAGTACTCAGCACAGACTGTTTATTCTCTTTTTCCAGTTGTCCCACTGCTCCTGTTGTATTTCAGTTGTCCAGCTGTTGCGTCACAGTTGTACCGCTTATGTTGTTGCGGTTCAGTCCGGCCTCGTTAACATGCGTGCGTATTTCAACTATTTAATTACGACTGTGCTAGATAATCTACCCATTCCCTGATGGCGATGTTGTATACATTTTTGATTAAAATTGAATCATTGCAGCAATTTCTAATTTCCAACACAATGGTTAGGCGAGGTGTACGCGGGATTTATTGATATAACCAAAATACCTGCGCTCGTAAATGGCTGTACGCCAAAGAGCGCATGAATTTGCACAGCACATGTATTACGAAGCGTATGGTAGTTCATGTAACTGTTACTCCTTATGTCCTTAATGTTAACGTATTCCAAAAGGGATTATGGGCTATGTTCTAGCATTTTTTTAGAGTTAAATGAACATGTAGTTACATATATCTATTGAACAATTTCTTTTTTGACATGTTTAGTAAGAACAGTCGAAGAGTGAGTTTCGTGTGGCGAGCTGCGGCTGAGAGAAATGCAGCTAATATTTAGTTCCTGAAGTCAAGAGCTTATGGAAGGAGAAAAATATGTTAGCCCTCAACCTCCTTGTAAATTTTAGCCATGGTTGTAGGCCAAATTTCCTGCGTTGAAGTTCAAAGCTTGAAAAAACCCGGAGAGGTACGGAAGAAATCCAGTTCGAAATCCAGAAAACAGAAATCCTGCACGCAGAAACGCCTTCAAGAGTGTGATTGATTCATGCGTCATTAGAGAGTGATTGTTAACACCACCGTTAGATATGCTGAAATGTGGGTTAAGCAGAGTTTCATTTTTATTGCTTTCTAACCCTAATCTGTTAAAATTGTAATTTACTAGTATTTTGCTAAGTAAATTTGTTACTCAGGGTGACAGAACCCATGTTCACATTAATTTATTAGAGATCTAAAAATTTACGCACCGTTATAAGGCAAACGAAGAAAGCCATTCTGCTTACGAAAGGAACAAGCGTATTTTTACGAACGGTGTCATCCATCCAAGCTAAATCTCAAGGCTGCGGACTGCAAATTTTTCCAAACTTGTATAATGAGAAGACTTGAAGACTCATGAGAACACAAAAAAAGCGTGGAGAAATGAGCAAAAGTATACTTAAAACAAAGTCATAAAATGATGAGCAATTACATGAACAGCAAGACAAATGTAGCAGAAAAAATATAGGATATATTAAGGAATTCGTGTTTCTATGCATTGCCCATCATAAATAATCTATAAATTTGATTATTAATTGATCCACCACTTATTGAAGCACACAATATTATCAAAATACCTGATCTTTGAATGGATAAAAACCGCTGAGTTCATCCAGGAACCTGCGACTGTTGTTCTAAATCAAAGTGCTTCGTAACTACTTACCCAGTCTAACTTTTTCGCCGCCTGCATACATGTTTTTCGCAGCCCAAGCGATTTAATTACTTGAGCAGCGAAAAACGTGCATGCAGGCGGCAAAAAAGTTAAACTGGGTAAGTAGTTACGAAGCACTTTGATTTAGAACAACAGTCGCAGGTTCCTGGATGAACTCAGCGGTTTTTATCCATGGCATGTGTAGGAAGCTGAAAATCTATTTCAGCTTCCTTTAGTCTCTATGTTAGATTTTCCGACTTAAATGAAGCATCATGGTCACTCTATAATGGTCCAGCTTCCTGCAGCCGCTACGCTATTCTAGTCACATCTGCATGGAGCCGGCGGTGTCTCAGCGAGCGCCTGCAGCGCGGCGGCCGCCTCGTGAACAATTGACAGCGGAACGGAGTGTTGCGTGTCACGCGCCGGACGGCGCTTGCGATGTTCCGGGCTTGGGTGGTACGCACTCCGCATAGTAAATACTGCGGACGCTCGGCGTCGCAGTTCAACATTCATGGGTTTGTTTTAGTACTTCCTGGGGATCGTAAATAGTAAATACCACGAGCCGGGAGTGCATCTTTTCAGTGCATGAGTTGGTTTGTTGTTGCAAAAGCGGTGTTCTGCTTTTGAAACAGCAAACAGGCTATTTACCTTATGTAAATAGACTCGTCGTTTATGCTTGAGGTTTGCTCACGAGTAGGAATATGAGAGGATTTTAAATCTGTGAAACGAAGTTAATGATGCGGTGTTAATGATTCTTTAGGGCACTCGAGCTTCTTGCTTAATTCCGGCTTAAAAGGGATCAGTATGAATTCGAAACTTCGGCTCTTCGACCCACATTTTTAATCGTACAAACTGTTTTTATTAAGAGAAGGAGGATTCTTGTGCGTCTCCTCGATAATTTTTATGAATTGATCCAAACGTGTCAGTTTAATTCATTTTGAGGCTCAATAATGGGCGAAACGAAGTGGTTGCTGCATTTATTATAACTGATCTCATTCTACGCCAGGTGATGCTATCACTCGATTACTTAGTAATTCTGTTTTTCGATACACTAATATCACAGTTGTGTAGGTCATCTTTGTATGGATTTGGCAATTTCGTTGTTTACTTTAAAACACTAGCAGATGATGGCAATTACGGAAGAAGAAATTATGCATGAAATAGGGGTACGAAAACCAGCTGGAACGAGAAGGTTAGGTTGTCTATTTGTCCATTCTCTTTCGATGTTTTTAACAGTGATGAATTTAAGCTTTCATGATTAATTTTCTTCTAACTTCAAAAGCCTTGTATATCAATGCGAGATCGCAGCCTGGGCTACGCATCCAATTGTTGAACTTAGGTTTTCTTAATCCATTTACTTAAATAGGCAATTATAAAGGAATGCATTCGACTCAAGCTATACGAAACGGCTAACGAATTAATTTCGTGCGCTTTCAACATGTAACACACACCAGGCGGAGTTTAATTTGCATTTCTCAAAAACTTTGACTTTTTTATAAACCCATTAACAACAGATTTTTGGCATGGCCTTTTTTTATAAAAACAAATTCGGTGCAGAGCGCTCGTAAAAAGTAAGAGTGAAGAACATGAAGCTTAAAATATTTTTTTCTTGATTTGTCGCGAACGTGAATTTTTTGATGAAGTTTCAAGTTTTCAAAGAAAACTATAAATTAACACAGTAATTTAGTTCTTTAGAAAGAACGTAGCGTATAATTTGTTCATGTTAGTTGCTTAGAAATGAGTCGTGTTTTTCACTATAGACTTCAAAATTATTTTCAGTTTTGGAGAAGTAAAAAATGTGGAGAGAGAAATGTTGATCATACGTGATATGTATCTTAACTGAATTTAAGACCCAGTTGATTTCATGTATAGTTCACTTAGGCAAAGGAACATACTATGCGTTTCAAGTTTCAATACGAAAATAAACACATGTGTTAAGAGACGGAAAACTACGATCTGACTTTCGGCTTATTATAATAGAAATGAAAATGGAAATTGCCGATAACTGTTCTGGCTAGAGGATCAAGTACTCATGAGAGTTGCACTAGACCATTTCTTCCGACCACCTCATCATGGGTCATCATAATGTCCTTGTTTGTTACCAGTTGACTGATTTTCATTCGTAAATTTGTTAACATTAAACTAAAAATCATGTTCTTCAATCGGGTTGATCATAAACTTTTGGGGTCTGAATATTTCTTGACTTTAAATTTTTATGATATTAAACTAGGCCACATGCTTGATAAGACTGACTAGTGTTAATTCACATTAGCTACCAGATTCACCTTCAATCCAAACTCCTTCAATTTTAGAATCATGTTCATTTTGCTATTATAATTGATATTTAACCATTGGAAATTGCAAAATAAACCTAACTCAGAGTAACATAAATAAACGATAGAAATTAAACATTTGAAATAAAACCAAAAAACTCCGATGAGAAAAGAGACAAATGTAAAGGAATATAATAAAACGTTTAAGTATCATATTGCGCTATTCCAAGAGTATTCTTGTATTGCTAGAGCAGTTCTAGGCAATAGCAGATCCTTAGTTCCCTTGCTTTCGGTATCCTGCAGTCATTGCATGAGTACTGGTCTCAGAAGCTCTTCAATCTTGCGAGTTGACGAGAAGTTGCAACGCCCCCATGCAGCAAAACTCAGACTCGAGTCAACGCTGTTAACACAACTCGCTCCCAAACAAACATCGGCATCTATGGATGCTTTATTTCCAATTCAAGCCTGATACATATCACCTTGTACATTGGTTTTCAAATGCCTTATTACTAACACCAGGACGCTAGGATGCTTTCCCTCGGTCAAGAACGGTACCCATTTCAGACAGCTGGGTAGAGTGGGGTATTGTGCTTTGAATTTTTCCCCTATACCCAACGGAGATAATCGCCACCCAGAGCAATGCCACGAGAAAACTCAAAGCCAGTATTTTGAGCTCCGTTACCTCTTCCACCGTCGTCAGATTGGTCGGGGCATCAGGTTGTCACCGACATCAGAATGAAATAGGAGCTGCCTCTCGGCAATGAACTTCAGAGAACACTGTACGAAACAAATTTACCAAGCAATAGGCTATTTTTGCAAGATAGCAGTTCTAGAACGCTGAAGGGTTAAACGAGAGCTATCACGCGTGTAGGCTACCGGCAGGAACTTTGACACTTTGACTGGGGCAGGTAAAACGGGAGTTTACTATTCGACTCAAATTTAAAGCCAACTGTCGTAACTAATATTGAAAATAGCAAACGTTAACTGGATCACGCCATCATTTAGTTTCTTTAAGTATTTAAGAAAATTAAATTTTTGACTAGTAGTCAATCAGCAGCATTATGGAAATTCCGTCCATGTACCACCGGTGGCTCACGTCGCAGTTAAAGTGTTAAATGAGTTTGCAAGACGGTGGTCATTTTGTAAATCAGTACCGTTTTACGAATTTTACTTTGAATGAGTTTTTGAAAGTTTTTGCTTAGAATAAGATCTTTGAAAAGTTAGAATAAATTGAACTGGATATATTATAATTATTTCTACATAAAATAGGTAAATTTATGTGTTGTCGACGCTTTGATAAGATGCAAAATCGAAAATTTCTGAGTTTCTTCAATTTCGAATTCTTTAATTGCTTAGGTTTACATTGAGTAACTAAAAAGAAAATTGACGAAATAAAACGCAGTCATTACTTTGAGCTTACATGATGGCGTTTTGGGCCAACGACTGTAGGACGTTTGAAGCACTAAAGATTTCGAACACGTTTTTCGTACTAGTGAGTCATTCGCGTACAACTTCTCCAAATTTAGCACGGGAACGTTTATTTAAGTTGCATAATGATGCCGGTTATAATATTGATCGGATTCAATTTAACTGAAGTAACTGAGCTGCCTTTAGAATTCTTGTTAATTTACAATTGAATTTAGCACACAGGTTCTTGTGTGAGTTGTACTTGAATTTTTTCATATAATAGTTGGATTTAGTGTTAATTTGCATTTGTGGCATTTCATATATGAACTTTTATTTCGGATACAGGGTATGAATTGACTTTAGTATTTGTTATATTTAGCACGTTTACTACTTTATAAGGATACTCCGCTTACCGAAAATTTGATGGTTGATGTACGATACACAAACTCAAATATTTCTTGAAGTTAAAATTAAATTTACATTTTATATTTCAATCTAGTTATCTACTTTTGATTTTTTAATTCCATAATTAAACAAAAGGAAAAATTCAGCATTGAGCAACGGGCAAAGATTGACGTCATTGAAAAAAATCTTATTCAAACATAAGAATTTTATTTGTACGAATGGTGAGGAAAATTAAGAGGTTGAACTTACTGCGAGAGATACGATTTTTTCAAGTGACCTGGTAATTCGGCAACGCTGGTTGCCAGGTGAAATTTAAAAAGTTGCAGCGTAATATTAAACGCATACGTGAGGCATAATTTAAATAATTTATTCGGTTATTAAAATCCTTCTGCCATATCCGTAAAATAAAATTTGTTCAAAAAGTAAAAGAAAAATTGAAAAAATTGGAAAAAGTAAAAGAATTGCGTGAAAACGATCACACTAAATAGTATGAAAAGCATCGCTTGTTAACCCTGGGACATCCCTTGCCTTATGCTTGCCACTGGCACGGCCTGATAACTTCAAAGTTAACTAGCACCAGATGGATTTGGAGCAAGCGAATTAAAAACAAAGAAAATTCCTCGATCTGCGGCCACGTGACGGCAATATGCCTTCATTTAGGCGAAATCTTTGCGAGCAAACAAAAACAAGGCGGACTTTTTGAACAGCGTTCGAGCGACGGCCTGCTGAAATAATCGTAGTTTTTAGGCCTAGCATCCGAGGGAGGCATATCTGGACCTGAATTTCCCTGCCTCCTTGTGTAGAGCGGAAAAAATTCTCATGTTTTATGCGCGTGCAGGAAAAGTCGCTTACCAAACGCGGCCGGACACACCGTATGTCTCCATTTGATGTTCTTGAATTGCTATGAGGGAGCGGAGGGGCGACTCGAGGGCGATGTGATGCCGGAGTCGGGGCTGTGTTTGGTGAGGTGTGGTCAGGTTGTGGTGATGTTGGTTGTTTGTGAGGAGTGCGTGGTGTGACATTGGTTGTTTGTGGACTCAGGTATAGATATTAGTTATTTGTGGAGAGTGTGAGTTGTGATATTGGGGGTTTGTGGAGACGGGTTGAAGTAATATTGGTTATTTGCGGAGAGTGCGAGTTGTGAAATTGGTAATTTGTGTGGTCAGGATGTAGCGATATTAGTCATTTATTGGGTGAGCTATTGTTTTAATATTGAGTGTTTGTACGATCCAGTAGTAGGGTATTGATGCTTAAATCAGGTGTATGTTAGTGAAGTTCTTTGCGTGGTCAGGTAGAGGAGTTATTGTTCGTTAGGTCAGGTAATAGAGACATTGGCTGCACTCGAGGCCAGCTAAGATAAATTTTTCATGAATGGATTATCAGATACTATGAATTTTAGTTCTCTGTGAGGTCAATTAGTGTTATTTAGCATTTTTGAGGCCAAGCAGTTACGATGATGGTTTTTTTGAAAGTCAAGTCGTGGTAAAAGTTGTGTATGCAGCCAGGTAGTAGTAATATTGGTTGTGTGGAGTCTGATAGTAGTAGTAGTTTTGGTTGTGTGTTGAGTCTGATAGAAGTACATAGAAATATTGGTTGTGTGTAGTCTGGTAGTAGTATTATTGGCTGTGTTTGGAGTCGTGTTGAGGAGAGATTGGTTGTTTGTGGGTGGAACAACAGCGATATGAAGGGTTCATGCGTTCATGAGGTTTAGGAGACAAAGGCAGAAATCGTGAACGGATCAAGTATTATTGTGTAGTTGTAAGCGGCTGCTGTAAGTGGTGCTGTAGGTGCTGTAAATGGTTGCTTAGATATGAGCTTTATTTCACACTTTGTGACATATGACCGATTTTATGTCACACTGAAGGCAGAATTGCGTGATAGAGAAACTCACGAATCATGTTTCCAGTGATGGCGGTTGTGGGACATTGACATGCGGCAGCTCAGGAAATTTTATTAATGTGTTTGCATTGTGTTCAAGGTCAAAAAAGAGTCGAAATTATGCTTTAGCACCACCAAGGAAACGCTCTCACACCTCCCACGGTCCTACATCCATAGTTAATTTAATTAAAGAAAGTTTCAAAATAATCGTCCATGATCTTCACGAGGTAAAAAATTAAGATATGGACTAATCGTTTCACTATCACTGTTATTCTATGATAGGCTAAATCATGGTTAGTATTTAAAATGTCACTTTTTTATGATACAACAACCGTCATGAGCCTGAAAATAGTTTCGAAAAATGTTAAAATCACATTAGCAAAAATTTGCATTGTTCTGTTATTTTTCCGGCCATTTTGTGCTGTGATCTCGTATAATATGTTTTCTTAGGTATTGGTTTTTCATTTTGATCAATGGGTTGTGAAATAATTTCTGTATATTTTCAGCCTGATGAAGTAGTTTCTAACATCGAAACCTCACATTTAAGTGACTTACAATGACGTAGTAAAGGATTAGCCCCATTCCTGAAAGTTTATTGTGTGAGGAACATGAACAGTTTCATAAGGTTGCGATTTTAAAAAAGAAACTTCCAAACGACCATGAACCTTGGAATGATTTATGCGTTTAAAGTCACACCACGTGGGCAGTCGACAGAATAGGGCATAGCGTCGGGCATCCTACAAAACCTAATATTTTTCCTGCTTTACAAAGATTAAAAAACGTTGTATTCACACGTGAAATAACTCACGAATGTTGTCTCAAGAACATGCGATGAACAAAATCCTCGTACTTTAAAACGAAAAACAGGAATTATCTCAATATTAAGTGCGAAAGTATTTAAGTTCTACGAGACCGATGCAAAAAATGAGACGGCTTTCTGCACGCAAGAAGCTCCTTCATTCATCGCAAACGTTTTAAATTCAAAAATGAAATGGCTCGAAAAATTTGCAGCGATAAATCTTTGCGAGAGAAAAGCTTAATTTTCCCTACCTCACTACCAGCCCTTAAGAATCAGTCTTTAACTCGAGAAAGCATTTACGTTTTTTATCCGCTAATAAAACGCATACAAAAAATGAAAGATCGCTCGAAAAAATGCAAGCAGCTTGACGGCTTTTCTTGGCACTTACAAAGGCATGGCGTGGCCGCCATTTTGTCAGGGTCTTTTGATTTTAATTTTGTTTTCATTAGGATTCAAAACATCAGACGCCGCTCATTAGGATTGCTGAGGCCTGCCAGATTTTTATGAGCTCTTTCTTTTTGAGACTTCGAGTGGAGCCACATTGTGGGTGAGGTGTGGTGGAGTGGTGGTGGTGACGAGGTGGTGATAGAGCGGTGGTAGTGTGTGGTGAGGTAGTGGTGGAGTGGTGGTGGTGGTGAAGTGGTGGTGGAGTGGTGGTGATGGAGTGGTAGTGATGGTCGAGATGATGATGCAGTGGTGGTGGTGCTGGTGGTTGGGGTAAGAGAATATACGTGAGTGTCGGTAGAAGTGACGTTCTGTCACAGTGTGTGGTGGTTGTGGCAAATTTTCAATCTATTTTTGGGTAACATTTTCTGTGAACATCAGAGGAACATGAAGCCATGATGTCACCTAATATAGTCATGCTTCAGTCGGTATTATGTTCCATAATGAGATGCTCAGTTGACCGTTAAATCTCGATAGTTACATTTTTGGCGCGTGGATATGTCACTTTTAACAGATTTTCCACAGTAACTTGAGCACTTGTTGCACATGGCATCTCATTCCTTAATTCAGCATTATAAATTATTTAAGCGCGAGAATAACATTGAGGGTCACGATGGCATTACAAAAAAATAATTCTCGTGTTTCTATATTCGAAGGGCATTGTGGAAAAGTTAAATGCGCTACTTGAGCCTGACTTGATGATCACGGGGCGGACACGATGCCTCACCTTCTAAAATTTCCTCCCATATGAGACTGGTATTTTCCTTGAATCAATAATGGAGGACGTTTTTACGTTGAATCTATCATCTATTAAAGAAAACTGTTTTTCAAAGAACAGGTAAAAATGGTTCAGTTTCGTCTTTCGGTTCTCTAATTTTAACTTAGATTAACATCGGAATTCAATCGAAATGAATGAATTGTAATTCAAAATGCAACAATGTGAAGTCATTGGGCAGTTTTCAGGTATCGACGAGCAGACCAATCAAGCAAACAACAAACTCTGCAATAGTATCCAGAGGAGTTGCTTACATCTTTGATCCAAGTTGCATGGAATTAGCAAGTTAAAAAAATACGACGTTATTCATGACTTTGAACAATTACTTAAGCACTTGAGTAAGATCGATAATTTCAGCACTTTGAGATAGAACAATCACTTAATCATTTTAGCACTTGGCTTTTAGCAATCACTGAAGACAAAGTCTTTTTAGGCGGGTGATAAGAGGATGCAAACTCAGTTCATGTAGAAACAAAAATGCCGATAATGGAATTTAAAGCTTTTATTAAAAACTACTTGAATGTTTTAATGGTATTATCATTATATATTCATATAAAGATTGCAGTGGTAGAAGTTATACTTGTAATTTTAGCGTGAATACAAAATGTCACCTCTCACTTTTTTGAGTCGGTTAACAGATTCCATTTTTTAAAATGCTTTAAAAATTGAGATTTTATTATATTAATTAGTAAAACAATCCTCCGACAATCTAAATGCCGTTTTTAACTGAGAAAAATTCCTTCCACCCCAAGTTATCAAAACATGCCCTAAGCTCACCTTTCTTCATAGATCCTAACCTCTCCTAACCTAACTAAATATTCTATCCTATCCTACCCAAAATTAACCTATGAAACACCTAACCTAATTTCAACTATCCTAATATATTCTAACCAATCACAACCCAACATAACTAATCCTAATCTGTTCTGACCCCACCGAACCTAACCAATTCTGACCAAACCTATCCTACCGTTACCTAATCTACCCTATTCTAACCTATCTAAACAAAACCAATCTAAATTGAACTCATTCTTATTTTTACTCATATAACGTTTTTTAAACTTGACAACGTAATTAACCAACCTTGAACTAAATTAACTTAACGTAACGTGACCTGACCTTATCCGGTATAACCAAACCTAACTCATACCAGCATAACCTAATTTTTACGTTCTTAACATAATATAACCTTTCCTAATCTATCTCAACCTAACCTATCATACCGTAATCTATAGAATCCTATCCAAACTTATCCTAAGTAACGTAAGTTGGACAAAACATGGTAATGAATGGCGTATCTGTAATGAGCCCCCAATCGTGTATTCAGCTGACAGAGCTAAAAAATGTCTACGAGGGATTGTACTTTGATCATTATAAATGGCAGCATTCTGTTTGTGATATTCGATGAAATGCGTAAATAATCTACTCTTTTTTATTTGAACTAAGGGAATGCATTTCAAACCACGTATCGTAGTGTACCTGTCTACGGCATGGAAGAATTATTTGCTTCCTGTATCCGTGCTACAGACCTAGTTTTCCACTGTTCCCAAAATGTGACGGCGGGACAGATGAGGTTCTTAATTATTCTCTTACAATTTTGTATGTCGTTTGTCAGGCATAGGGACATTGTTTGTGAGGCCAGTCTACGGAGAATTCTTTATTGTTGGAACAATTTTAAATCTTTGCAAGTAAGAACATGAATGATTGGAGGCCATCGACATACATGGAGAAAAAATAGGCAGTTTCACTTGAACTTCGCTGCACCTTCTGTGAATTCCTTTTTCGCTAGTGCAATTCTACGTACGTCTTCTTTCGATCCGTCAAAATTTGTGTTAAGGATCCCTTCACTACATAGTTTAAAATGTTTCAACCTTTCCAAATGTTCGCAATGGGCTGAAATTTTTGAAATTTTCTTTGCCGTTTTAGCCGAAGCATATTTACATCTCATGCACTGCTACGCGTCAATGAACATGTTGATAAAAATGTTCTTTTAGGTGGGTTAACAACTTTTAAGAACTTTAAAACTCAGTGAACTTGAATTATAACTGGTTCATTACTCACTGATTACTTAAACTGAGAGTTTGTGATGAGTGAATTCATGATACACGCTTCAGTGCCTCTCAATGACGTTGATCTTTGTGTTAACTCTTTTGGTGCAAACGCGAAAAAAAAAATAAAAAAAATTACGTAAAAAAA
Source organism: Platorchestia sp. MABIK (assembly GCA_014220935.1). Lineage (NCBI taxonomy): Eukaryota > Metazoa > Arthropoda > Malacostraca > Amphipoda > Talitridae > Platorchestia > Platorchestia sp. MABIK. The sequence continues at coordinate 52,045 of JACJUY010000687.1, forward strand.
TGTAACTGAGCATGGAAAAACACAGTCATTATCTAGTGTTCTCATACCCACATTACAAAGTGAGACGGGATTACAAAAATCATGGTTTGTTTTACTTTACTAATAGTTCTCATTTATGTTGTATTTATGCGATGGCCAAAATTTCTGGAATTATTATACTGGCAAGGGAGACGAAGGAGCACATGTCTCCTTATGTTTATTTACAGTGACAGCAGTTATTTAAAAAAAACAATTGGGAACTTCACTTTCAAGTTGGTATCATTGAGAAAAGGCTTTAATGTACTGTTCAAAAATAAAGAGAATTGGGTAAACTGAATGCAAGTATAATGCCTCAAAGATTTCCATTGTATTTTTGGTCACATAAACCATTAGCATAACATTCTCTTGGGATAGAATGGAACAGTACTGCACGATATTTCACACACTGTTACATCATCCAACAGGTTCTGCGTCTCAGGGAAACAGTGTTTAGGTAGCGTACTGCGATACGCATGGTCAATTTACCGCATTTCGCATATATTATTCATAAAACAATAATACACAAATGTTATAACATCAATTAGAAATAACATCAATTAGAATTGAAGCACTAATGACGAACGAAGATCGCCAGTCGGCCTCGCGTCAACAATATTCAAAAGTCCTTCACTTTTGTCAACAGTAAAAATGTATTCGGATGTCAACAAAATTTAACAGTGCCTCTTTAGTTTATGACATCCAGATACACTAGTACATGAGGTAGATGTATTTTTATGACATTCAGATGCACTGGTAGAGGTAGATATACCTTTATTTCATGACATCCAGACACAGCTGGTGCTAGCGGTAGATGTACTTTTTTTTCATGACATCCAGATACACTGATACATGAGCTAGATGTACCACGTACACGTGAGTTCATGTTTGTTTTTAGCGAAGCGTCCCAAAACACGCCGTAACTTTGATGTTTTCATGATGTTGATAGGTTGTCAAGCGCTGTACAGTGCTCTAATAAAACATTACATGTGAGCTTTAGCTTACTGACATTGTAATGAATGCGCAAAATTTAGTTGCTTTGAAATATAAACTCGCACTTGAAACTGGTTACGTCGATTGCTTTTAAAGCATTCATACTCTTACAGAACTCTCTCATACGCAACATTTTCGATCCCCTGTGTGAAACAGCACTGTAAAACATTTCTAATGATGCTGTTTATTCAAGATCATGCGTTCTCTTCAACAGTTACATCAAACAGCAACGTCCAACACGTTCAAAACTTTTGAAATGAATATACCTTTCTTTCACATCTCGAATTCTAGTGCTAGAAGCTCTAAACGACTCTAAATTTAACTGCAAGTAACAATCTACACCCCAGATTCTTACTACAAGTAACAATACGCCTCACAGCTCTACTGCAAGTTACACTCTACGCCTCACAACTCTACTGCAAGTTACACTCTACGCCTCACACTCTACCACAAGTAGCAGTCTACGCCTCATGGCTCTACTGCAAGTTACACTCTACGCCTCACACTCTACCACAAGTTACACTCTACGCCTCACAGCTCTACTGCAAGTTACACTCTACGTCTCACAGCTCTACTGCAAGTAACACTTTACGCCTCACAGCTCTACCACAATAACACTCTACGCCTCATAGCTCTACTGCGAGTTACACTACGCCTCACAGCTCTACCACAAGTAACACTCTAAGCCTCACAGCTGCAAGTTACACTCTTCGCCTCATACTCTACCACAAGTAACACTTTACGCCTTACAGCTCTACTGCAACAACACTATACACCTCATACTCTACCACAAGTAACACTCTACGCCTCACAGCTCTACTACAACACTCTACGCCTCACACGAGCAGCACTCTACGTCTCACACTCTACCACAAGTAACACTCTAAGCCTCACAGCTGCAAGTTACACTCTTCGCCTCATACTCTACCACAAGTAACACTCTACGCCTCACACACTACTATAACACTCTACGCCTCACAGCTTCACTACAACACTCTACGCCTCACACTCTACCACGAGCAGCACTCTACGTCTCACAGCTCTACTGTGTTCGAGCAGTACTCTCTTTCTATTCATTTCCTCGGACTATCCATTAACGGTTTGCTCATTTCCTGGCAGCAATTTCTCACTTCGCAATTTGTTTTTTCATTGTTTCGGGGTTTCCGAAGGTGCTTTTGGTTGCTGAAAGGCCGCTTTTTGCGAGTGTGGAGAAGGGAGCCTTTTTCTGAGCGTAATGGTCGTGTTGAGAGCACACTTGGCTCTAATTGTTAACTGAACGCCCGCCTCCTCTTGACCGCCGGGCTCTTGGGGGCTTTCCTGAGAGCAGAATGTTGGGTGCTTGACCGCGCGCTTGGATACTTTATTGCTTGTGAATGAAAATGTATATTTCATGGTGTGTTCTCGTGTGTGATTATTGTTAGTGTGAATTTATAAGTTTGGACAAAAGTTGTGCCTTGGGTGTGTATTCTGCAGTGGGGTAATTCAAAGATGTTCGACTCATTTACCGGAAAATTAAAATTCTTATGCCTTTTTGAACTGGGGAAAAAATATCAAACACCATAATACAACGCTGCGAAAAATCAAAACATTAATTCATCAAGGAACTCAAACTTGGGAAGCAATCATAAAGCCAACATCTGAAGTTCGAAACGCGTCATTAACAATCATAACAACCGTGTGTCAATCATAAAAAGCCTTGAACAATTATGACACCAATACGCCAAGAAATCTGCATTACTAGCTCGTGAATTCATGAATTCTTGAGGTTGAATAAAATCAACCGTCTCCTAATTTTCTAAAATTTTAATTTTTATATCGCATAGACTAATGGTACTTGGATGTATAGATCGGTCCCTAAGGCTCACTTATTAACATTTCGTCTAATGAAATGGATATGGAGTAGTGGAAATTGGCACAGTAGTGGAAATTAGTTCAGTTCCAAAGAATTATATTAAGAATGGTACAAAAGATAGTTCCAGTGTGGAAAATGTGATAAGAAATGTGATATTCATACTCAGTCTCAGCGCACGCACATATGCACTCCTCTGTACGCTGCAGCTGAGCTCTCAGTGGATCTCATCTTGCTCGCAACGTTGTTATAAAAAGAATCAAGTGGTGCAGACGCTTCAAAAAAATTATCAAATGATGCAGTGTTTTAATTTATTGGATCAGAAGCATCAGAGAATAGGACTGCATGTTTAACTCAAACACGGTGAAATTAACGAAGTAATTATTGTAGTGATATCAAAAAATGTACGCCACAAGTCTCTCAATATATTACTAAAGGATTTCATTCGCTCACTCTCAGAAATTGGACATTATTTTGGTGTTTTTTCTACCTATGTTCTCTTTATTCAAACACTGCCTTCACCATCGCAATTGAATTTATTATTGTGTTAGTACTCCGCCATTATTGTAACAATAGAAATTGGTATTTAACATCTATGTATAATCATTTTTATTCATGATATATGCGAAATACGGTAATTAGCATTTGCGAATCGATCATTTTGGGCGTAGCTTACGAGGTCTTCTAAACGGCAGAAATTCAGAGAGGATTTCCCCCGTTGTACTAAAAACGGGGATTTCTACGTAGATTTTCACACGTTCCTAGTACAAGCAACAAAATTTTTCAACCACAAACAAGTACTTCTGATTACCAATATTTCCAGTAGCAGGAACTCCTTCATAGGTCCACATTCCCTCCATTTTCGCCGTTCGCACCACAGCATCGGCAACACACCCAGTGCGGTGCATCCAACCCCTCAGGTCGAGCCAACAGCGAGAAGGCACCGCGAAAGCAAACACCCAAATGGCTGATTTGACAAGACCATGTGTAAGCAAGGGCACGGCGGGCAGTTAGCTGCACCAGCAGTTAAGCAACACTCACCGGTGATGAAGTGGTGGAGCAGCCCTGAGGCATGGACTAAACCACTCGTAAAGTCGTGTTTCGGCGGAGGGAGACTGTGAAGTTTTATGGCTGCTTTACTGGTGCTAAAATACTGCGCCCGCCGAGCAAGAGGTAAACTGATCCACGCTTCCTCTGGAATGCATCAGAAGTACTTGAGGAAACGTCCGAATTTCGTTCTTGGTTTGTTCCTTGAATTGTGCCGATGATATGTGGCCTAGAGACTTTATATAAATACGATGTCTGACTCCATCGTGAGTTTTAGAGCATTGTTTTGAGGAGAGAAAGATGTTGGTTTTGGTGGCAGTTGCACATGAATAAAAGTAGCATTAATCATTAGTTATCAGTTCATGTTGTCTGTGAGACAAATGGTTATTCTTTCACTTGAAGAATGTGGCGAGAGAACTTGATGTACTGACTGGGGTTGCGGACGAAATTGCATGACTTATGCAAAACAAAAACAGTGTTCGTGGTCAGAAAACTTTTTTACTAGTTATTTCGTGTTATAAGATTATCACGTAGAAATTAGTTTCCTTGTCTGCAGTCATTTTGGTGGAGAGAGTGATAAAGAAGTATGAAAGTCAAAAAGAATTGAAGATGAATTATTTTGACCTGGATTTATCATATCTCAATAACAGCATACGAGACATTTTTATTCTGCTCAAAATAAGCGTTTGTTTCAGGCCATGAAAAATATGAGAGCAGCAGCCCACGGCCAGTGCAGCTTCACAGCGAAGGATGTTACAGAAGAAGGAACCAAATGAATCGCGAGTATTGCTCCGTTTTCACGTTCGGTCGAAAAGCGTTTTTTGCTCTGACTCAGTAAAATACTATCCCATGATTCACTATTTCGATTTTTGTTCTAAATTTACATCATTTTTTACAGCTTGGGCAAAATTAAAATTAGATTGCACGTAAGAATTTGCTGAGTCATGACGCAAGACTGCGTGTTAAAATTCCTCTGGCCAAGGGATGTTACTCCACTGATTAATGTGGTTTTTGATCTCTGCTCACAGCAAATCATGGCTTAAACAGATAAGAGGTGTTTCTTAAATTAAGAATGTGTACGCCATAACTTGAGTGAGAGAGATCAGTAACTTGAGTGAATGAGATCCGTGATCAGCGAGAACCATGATCACAATAAATAAGATCCGCCACCAACGTAAATGAGACATGCGATCAGAGTGAAGGAAAATCACGATTAGAGTAAATTAGATCCAGGATTGTGAATAAGATTAGAATAGAATGGAATATGAGAACAGAAACGAGCCGGGCTGCTCATACTCAGATTTCTACTCAAGCTTCGTGCCGTACGATATTATCAACAGATAAGTTACCTATACCGTCAGATAATAACGCAGAGGCACCAGAGTAGAAGGGGAGTGATGTGAGATAGAAAAATTTCCGAATTAAAAAATCATTGACGCAAAGTACTTGCGTAATTTCAGGAGATATAATAATTTCCCACGTCATTGTAGGAAAAATCAGTGAGGCATTCGATCTATTATACTCCAAACTGTCAGATTTCTGACTAATTTAATGTAGTCAAAATTTCCTATATTTAAACTAATAATAAAAATTCTAAAGATAATCCCTCTTTATGACTACTTTAGCTGCATCAGTAAAATTTTCATGTACTTTTGCATGTCGTGTAATGTTGTACATTAAAGGTAAAGAATGTCCCTTAAAACAATACAAAAATTGTCCCTAAAAACAATACAAAAAATGTCCCTTAAAACAGTACAAAAAATGTCCCTTAAAACAAAACAAAAATTGTCCCTTAAAACAAAACAAAAATTGTCCCTTAAAACAATACAAAAAATGTCCCTTAAAACAAAACAAAAAATGTCCCCTAAAACAATACAAAAAATGTCCCTTAAAACCATACAAAAAATGTCCCTAAATGAAAACATTTCCCACAAGTGTTCCCATGCAGCCGCCTCAAAAATGTATCGAGATTAGAATACACAACCTAAATATTTCCCCCATACGTCTGTCATATTGTATTTTGAACATGCCAGTATTAATCTCCACTTGCTGGCTCAAACCGTTTTTATTTTTCAATAGTATTTTCTTCTATGACTGATAAACCAAACGTTATGATTGTTAACGCCAGTAATGGAGTTCAAGGACAAGCATTGAGTCGTGAAAAAAATGACACATAAGCGCCAACGGATTTAATTTTGTGACATATCATTTCGATTGCTCGACACATTATAGCGCTCGAAAATAGCTTTTATAAGCATCTCAGCAAACGCAATACATAACTTTAAGAATGGCGCGTTTTCTTAACACGTGCAGTCCTTTAACTTCCTCCCCATTAAAATGGGGAGAAATTCTTGCACTCGCTCATTTTGGGGAAGTGCTGCAGCTGTTGAATTATGATCCGCTGGAATCTGACGCTTCTAAATTGCGGCACAAACGCCCCGTAGATTTATGCGCGATTCCAACCATCGCGCAGCCCGTTTTGCGTGCTGGCTGCCTTACGGTTTGTTGCGGTCGTGTTGTGGTTATGTTGGGTTAATTGACTGTGCAAGATAGATTCTAATCGAAAAGTAAAGTTTCTGTGACGGCTCGAGGGGAGAATTATGTTACAGGAGGAGAGTACGAGCGCCACTGAGACAGGTTGCCCGACTTGCGCTATTATAATAATGGCAAGAGTCTGTGTTCAGGGACAGCAAAAAACTGGGTGGCCCCGGCCTGCCTAAACCAGGCTTGGAAGACCAAAATCATAACGGATAAAATTGTGATGAAATGCACTGATTATTGCGCAAAATGTGTCGTAACCTTGGAGGAAAACAGGAAAATTTCGCCATGGAAATCTTTTCCTATTGTGTGACTGATTTATTTTCGGTCACTGGGCCAAAAATAAATCTCTTGCTCTCATAAAGACACAAACTGCTCTGAAATCACTCGTCCGTTTGTACCTTTATCAGTCAAACGTACTTCTCTATTTTCCTCCCATTTTTTCTTTTTGTGTGCTTTTCATTCTTCCCGGCGTATCTTGGGTGTAATTTTTTTTTTACACTGTAAACAACACCATTTACTACACTAATCTTTCAAGAAAATCCTCAGGTCTGAGGTAATCTTCAGGAAAAATATGCGTTTTAAGTTATTACATTTATTTATTTTATTTTACATATATTTATTTTATTTTACATTTATTTATTTTATTTTACATTTATTTATTTTAATCTGTCACAAGCAAAAAACTAGCATAATATATTTTAACTACAATGCACATGTAAAAATTGACTTTTTTGATTTAATTGGCATTTTGGTTCATCTGAATGAATGCCTTATTCATTTGTTGTTAATGGAAGTAAGATTTTAGATTTTAGCCTAATGTACATGAACATGATATGTGTTTTATCAAAGAAAGTTTTGACAGAATGACATGTCAGGCATTATTTCGTTTTGATACGCTCCACCTTTTTTCACAGTATGGATAACGTATGAAACTAAGTCTTTATGTATCTGCAGCACAAATTTCTGCAAATTAACATTAAGAATTAGTTGCAGTCACGTACTGAAAATGACAGCGAACGTATCATAAAATAAAACTCAACAAAATGGCGGCATTAACCTCAAGCAAAACTAAAGGTTCCATAAAATTTTTTCGAATGTAAACATGTACACCGGCCTGAATTTTTATCTTGCACGTCACAAAAAAAGCTTGTGCCTGACCTATCTTCCGTCGAGCCGTTCCACACTCCACAGTCCAGCACCAGGCCACCGCGATTCAACCTGTCTCATGTTGTCTTGGGACCACAAAACAGCAACACCTTTGATATACTTCAAAGTAGGGCAACATCTGACATTTTCATGATTTGTTTTTGCACCCACAAAAAATGTGGCTAATTGAGGCATTAATTCTGAGACCTCGTACGTAATAATTAAAGACCGGTAATTAAATAAGCAGAAGTGCAAGATCTGGGTTGATGGGTTAACTAATAATATTTATTGTTCCTACTCTTTCCCTGTCCTTCAAATAAGAGTCAGTGAGCCGGTGTGTTTTAAGTATAATTTTGTCCGTGCAGGACAATTCAATCGTTGCATACCAAGTCATTTACTTGTAAAAATTTCGCCACAGATTTAATAAATTATCCAGTTTTTTTCTTTTCAGAATGGCCATAATAGTTTTTTTGCGCATATTCCTAAGATTGATGGCTACACGTTAAACAGGGCGCAGCGAGAAATACTGAAACTTTTACTTTTTTGATCTATGTATTTTCGTTGGTACGTGTTGTAACATCTAACTTTAAATTTTATCCTTTGATTGCACTTTTTATAGCACATTCTATGAAAATGAATACTCTAATAGGACTGCGTGTGTAGGTTCGCTGCAGTTTAAAAATATCAGAAGGCTGCGTGCAGGTCCTGTTAAAAATTACGTGATTAGAAAATGTTCGATAATGAAAATAATAAATTTTGACAGGTTAGTAATACAAAACAACAAAACCTCATGTATAATAGTCATGGTTATCCTGTGAGTAACAAATGTAATTTGCCTTTTGTGTTCGATCGTCTTGGTGACTACGCAACCTCTTCTAATTCATTTGTAGCTGTTATGGCTAGTTTTCTGGTCTGAAATTTTTTATTGGGATATTATGTTTCTTGGCGAGCATTCCCGATAGGATGTTGAGTTGTGGTGTTTGGTAAACAGTAACTGTTTGAAAGGGTGCTAGCGCTAAACGTGATTTTGTGTGAATGTTGTGTTTTTTATTATTTACAGAAGATGTCGTGTGCAAATGTAAGATGAAACCTTCAACTGAGTGACGTGCACCTGCCTAGAAAGAACTGTAAACAACCCTTAAACTTCCTAAACGTTAAAGTTCTTTCGTTGTGAACGTTAAACCATGATTCCTCGAACAATTTAAAGTGACTGAAGAGCGCATCTCCAAACAGGCATAATGACCTCATGAAATTTCCTTACGTTAATCACACACTCACACACAACAAACGATTATATCTATACAAAAAATTTTTGTGATTTCAATATTATAATCTCACCAAAATGAAATTAATGACTTCTAGAAAATATATAAAACGTAATGAAATTCATAATTTCTATAAAATTAAATAATACGTAATGAAATTAATGAATTCTAGAAAATAAATAAAACGTAATAAAATTCATGGTGTGGAGAAAATGTGTAATTAGTAATGAAGGTCATGATTTCGATGAAATATGTAATACGTCGTAAAATTCATGGTTTCTATGAAATATTTGTGGTTTTGGTTTTCTCATGAAGTTGTTCTTACCTCGCCAAACAAACAAAACTTTAATGGCTACACACCAAAAATATTTCGATGTTTTGATCTTCATTGCCCATTCGACCCACGACAGTTACTGTGGCAATGATATTTGCATGCACGTACATAAATATTTATGTATATATGGATTTGGTCCGTTACACTAATAGGCGATTCAGCTCCTTTTTATTCAAAATACGTACATGTGTACACGATCGTATGCGACCTGATATACGTCTTCTGTTCAAACTCACCTAGTTCAAAAGAATGGGAGGTTAAGACTTTGTCTAATAGGGCTCCCACCTCTTAATCTTACATGTGTATTAAATCAAAACACTTTCCCAAAAATAATCCCTCATTCGTTTCTTAAACAGTCACTACGAACTTTTCCAGAGACAATACTTCTTTTGTGGGACATATCAGTACCTCCCTCACTCAGTCACGGACCAGGCACACTGGTCCAGTCTGGTCTTGAACGCACCAATGGTTGCAGCCGTCACCACATCTTCTGGGAGAGAGTTCCAGTCATTGACAACTCTTACACTGAATGAATTTGCTCTGGCTATGGTTCTCCAGTGACCTTGCTTCTTAAGCTTTCTTGAGTTGGACCTTGTCACAGCATCACTGTACTCAAAGAACAATCTATAATCAACATTCTCCATACCACTCAAAATCTTGTAGGTTTCTATTAAATCACCTCTCTTCCTTCTCTTTTCCAGTGTCGTAAGCCCCAGTCGTTCGCATCTCTCCAAGTAGCTCACAGTCTTCAGTTCTGGTATAATTCTGGTCATTCTTCTCTGCACCTTCTCCAGTTCCTGAATGTCTCCCCTGTAATAAGGTGACCAGCTTTGCACTGCATATTCAAGATGTGGTCTCACTACCGAAAAATACAGAGTTTTGCCACTTTCCATGTCCAAGTCTGGAAAATTTCTTTTTATAAGTTCATCCATCTTGTTCCCCTTAGCTGCTACCTTTCCAATATGATGTACCGGCTTTAGATCAGATGATATAAAGACTCCAAGGTCTTTCTCCAGGTCCGATTTCTTAAGTTGTTTTCCCCCGAGGTTATAAGTATGTCCAGGGTTACGATAGCCTATATGCATGGTAACTCACTTATCGGGAATAAAATCCAGCAACCACTTCCTGCTCCACTCCTGCAGTCCATTAAGGTCGTTCTGCAAGGCAAGAATATCATTTTCTGTTGTAATCTCCCTGAAGATTTTGACGTCGTCTGCAAAGAGGAGGGCTGAACACTCCAACTCGTTCACTAGATCGTTTATGTATATGAGGAAGAGTACTGGCCCCAGAACCGACCCCTGAGGGACTCCTGATGACACACCCATTTTATCTGACTTTATTCCTCTTATCTCAACATATTGCTCCCTGTCAGTTAGGAAAGCTCTGATCCACTTCAAAATTCTCCCCTTCACTCCATATGCTTCCAGTTTCCTCAATAATCTCGCCTCAATAGTGTCAAATCCAGTTTCCTCAATAGTGTCAAATGCCTTGCGACAGTCCAAGTAGTTAACATCGACTGGTATTTGTTGGTCTGTAGCCTTAGTCACATTTTCCATGTATGCCAGCAAGTTGGTCAACGTGCTTCTTTTACTCCTAAAGCCATGTTGACAATCTGTAACCAAGTTGTTGACTTCTAAATGGTTTACAAGTGTACTGCGAATCAATTTTTCACAGATCTTGCACAAAACACATGTCAAAGATACTGGCCTGTAGTTGAGAGGATCAAATTTATTTCCCTTTTTATAAATTGGGCACACTGCAGCCAACAACCACATTAAAGGTACTGTGCCTGTGTTTATGGATTTTCTTATCAGTATTGTTACTGGTATAGCGAGTTCTTGTGCACATTTTTTTAAAAGTCTTGGATGTAAACCATCTGGTCCCATGGCTTTGTTTCCATTTAGTTCTCTCAGTAGGGTCTCAACCTCTCCCACATTCACATCCATATCTTCAATAACCTCACCATTATAATCCACATGAAAATTTGGCACATCCTGTAAATCTTCCACTAGAAATAAAGCTTTGGAATGCTTTATTAATTTCATTTGCAGTCTCGAAGTCTGTTTCAGTAATTCGTCCTTCCTCGTTCCTCACTTTAAGTACTTTTTCCTTCAAAGACGTCTTGCCTCTCACGTATCGCCAGAACTGCTTGGGATTTTGCCTTATGTCCTCACATATTTTCCTGGTGAAGTCTCTCTTAGCTCTTCTCACTGCTCCTGTTGCGTAATTTCTTGCTTGGCGGTATTCTTTAACTCTACGAGGTGTCCTTCTTCCCCTGAGCCGCTTCCAAGCCTTTTCCTTAGCACCTAATTCCCTTCTCACTTCCCTGGTTACTCAGGTTGCTTCTTATGAGATCCATCTCGAGTTTTGGGGACATGTTTCTCAATTGCATCCATTATAGCACTGTTTAACTTCTGGTACATTTCTTCCACTGACTGATCTCTAAATAGTTCAATTCACTTCATCCCCGACAATTGTTCTCTTATATTTACATAATTACCCTTATGAAAGTTATATTTAACTGTTCTTTCTACATCCTCTGATGTAACTTCCATATCTAACAGATAATCAAACATCAACATTACATGATGACTTCTTCCCAGAGGAGGGTAATACTTCACATCCACTACATCATGCTCACTTCTGGAAAAAAAACAGATCCAGAAGAGTTGGATGATCCCCATCTATGTTATGTGTTGCACAGCCAACATGCTGATGCAAAAAACTGTCATTAAAACTGTCAAGGAAATTTCTCGCATCCACCACTTGTCCACAATTTGATACTTCATTGGTTTCCCAGTTTATTTCTTTGAAATTAAAATCACCACATATAAGCACCTGGGATTCATTAACATAATCACCACTTAGCTTCATAATGTCACACAGTAAATTATTATTATCCCCTGTTGATGCCGGTGGTCTATAGATTACGTCCAGCAACACTTTTTTTGCCTGAACTAATATCTCACACCAAACAGACTCTTTATATGCATGTTCATTTAAATAAGCTACAGCAATATCAGAAGATGCTATAGTATTTCTAACCAAAATGACCACTCCGCCTCCAGTTCACGAGAAAGTAGAAATTGTTCAAGCGTTTTATCGAAAACTAGTGTAGACTACACGTCAAAAATGACGGGATTCGATAGTTTCCTCAAATAAATCTGAAGATGGGGATGACAAGCAAGTACATCCATCCCAATAGTACTCACGATTAAAATGTCCTTGTACTTGTGCACTTGTGAAACTCAAATCTCAGATACGGTCATTAAGCACCCTTAAAAACGTCACAGACACACGCACCAACCAAGCAAGCAACAACCGTCAAATCGGACGCACCTTACGATATGGTGAGCATTTTTCACAATGTAATGTAAATCACCAGAAAAACTATTCAGCTTGCAAGGCGCCATACGGCCAATTGTCATTAGGTCAGAAATAAAATGGTGGTGAGATCAAGACGGGATAGGATAGGTTATGTTTGGATTTGCGCATAGGAAATATACGCAAAAAAAGCACACGTGTGTAATAAACTGTGTATTCACTGTGACCGGCATCTGAAAAAACTATGTATGTATGTATACCTGTATATATTTTAAATTCAAATAAGTCATAAAACCATGCTTCACTTTAACATGTCATTATAAAGAAAAACCACTATAAAAAGGTTCAATATGCAACATAAATTAATTCTTAATATCTAAATTTTGTTTATATTGGGAAGTTCCACTTATGGGCCTTAAATTTCAAATACACAAAATTTAAAACTAATTCAATCAAGTTCTTTCAAATCATCCCAACACATTACTACTGGATAATATTTTTGTGCACGGCTCGCAAATTTTGGCAGCATCTTTCCAGACACTTTCCTAATAGCCACCGCTGCAATTTCTTCAAGTACGTACATGCGTTGCTCCGTAGATCCAATTCCAGCACGCTATATTTCCAGAATTTCACGCATCCTCTGGTGCCTGTTCTGTTTAATGTTGCTTTTGCGAACACTCCGAAAAGTTCTATTCGATTTAAACGGTAAGAATACGAAGCAAAGCGAAGCAATCCCACATTTCCGAGTTGTTCTGCAACTGACTCCACCACACGCGCATAGCAGGGAGCAATGTCAATTATTAATGTTGGCTCCTCTATCCTTTGAATAGTACATGTCTCGATGAGCTCTTTAATCCATTCATTAAAATTTTATAATTTGAAGGCTCTTCGTCGTGTTGTGAAATGAAGCATTCTTGAATCAGTCATTGCTGCTACGAAGTGCAGGTTTGCACCTTTGCTGCGAGGTAGCACAACCGGTGATCTTGCTCCAATTTTAGATATATCTTTCCGACAACGTTACGGGTTAAATTTCGTTTCATCAATAAAAGTAAATTTTAAATCAGTTGTTCGGGCATAAAACAGATTTAATAAGTATTGTCCTTTTTCATTCTGTTATCAGGAGCATTGACATTGTAATAATCGACCGCATATTTTTCAATGATATTAGTCGACCCTCCAACCAGCTCTTTATCGTGGCAACACACACAGATACAGCCTCAATAATATTTGGCAATAATATTTGCATGCACGTACATATATATATGGATTAGGTCCGTTACACTAATAGGCGGTTCATCTCCTTTTTATTAAAAATACGTAAATGTGTACACGATCGTGTGCGACCTGATATACGTCTACCTGTTACAATTGTGGTGAGTTCCACAAAAATTGTTGACGAGTATTTCTCAATGTGATCGAGGATGCAGCTCATAATTTTTTTCTGTTTGTATAGTCTTTGGTGCTCCCTTTTCTTGACCTCAGGCTGCTCATTTAATTTCCGAATATTATTTGTGCGAACATTAATCGCCAGATTTATTTAAACTTCTCTCCAGTTCTTCCCATTATTGAAGATTTAGCAAATTCGCTTTCTGTCGTTTGCCGTATTTTGTTATATTTCATTACGAGGTTTCTCCGCATGAAATGAAATCTTCAAAGGAATATGGAACAATATATTTTTGTTGGAACAGTGACATATATTTGCAGAAGTTGCAAGGTATAACTGTGATTAGCGTGAAATAAATTTTTCTTTTGTGTGAAAGGAAATTTTCGTTTGTGTTAAATTGTTTTTGCCCTTGTGGGAATTGAATTTCGTTAGTGCGAAAATGAATTATGTTTGTGTGAAATCGACCTGAAAATGGTACAGGCGTACTGATCTGGTAGAGAAATGCGAACGTTACCAGCGAATGCAAATTTATAGTAAAACGATTAATAGGATCGAACACACGCATTACATGTAAGCTCAATTCCTTTATGTAAGCTCAATTCCTTTATGTAAGCTCAATTCCTTTATTCAGCTGAATGCTGGAAGTGGAAGAGGAAGGTAACAGAGCGTAACATACGCTTTAATCTGTCGACAAAACTGAAAAAATTGCGAACTGAAAAGCCATTTCCGTTGAAACCATATTGACACACTTGAACAGTGTGACAATAAAAACACTCGTTGAATAAACTACACTCGTTAATGAAAAAAAACTACTACGGATAAATTTCCAGGATTTCCATTTTCATAGGTCACCTTGTTGCAAGTTTAAAATCGTGTTATTATTATTTTAAAGGCGCGTTATTATCAGTTTTGCGTGTTATTTTCAGTATGAAATCTGATAACAACATAACAAAATTTTAAACTGGGAACCTTTTGAAACAGTGATCATTACCTTCAATTAATGTTTGCACCAATGTCTCCAACACAAATTCCGAACTGAGGAGCTGGCATTTTTTCGAAGCGAACTTTTTTACGCACGGGAGCGTAGGGTACAGCGACCTTTATATTTTTAAAAACACAGCATTTCTTGATAAACAATTAAGAGTAGGTAAAGAGGGGAATGAGGGCAGAGATTGCACAGGGTTCTGCTCATGGGCCATCGAGAGCTCGAGAAAAAACTGAGGCAATGCGAGAGCTGCTCGAGAGGCCCGCAAAACCTCCACGGCTGACAGCTGGAGTGGGAAATGGAAGGAGCTGTGAAGGGGGGGGGGGGGG